>JASANN010000310.1:0-132419 GCA_031762395.1 Calameuta pygmaea | reverse complement strand
CCGATCAGATGGCGTTGCTGCTCGTGCTAACAGTCTATAGCACGGGAGTGCCGTGTCTCCAATAAGTGGTCTGTGGTAGACAACTATCATTCTTCAAAGTGCGTTCGAAAAGCAAGTTTCGACCAATGGTATAACGCGTTCATAGAAATTGATGTTGCAGACCATTATTTCTTGAGAATCCTTTCTGACAGATTATTGGTTAGCTCTAAAAGAAAGTTCGCAAAATGTCCAGCCTCAGATCCAGCATCAATACTATAATTTTACTATATGTATACATTTATAGTACAAATCAGGAATAGTATCCCAGGTACATAAATACTTTAGAACGAACAGACTTATTATGATTCGATTTAACTTAACTGCGCAATTAATATATTAAAAAGAATACAGCTATGTTGGGCAAATCGGGCTTAAGTTCTAAAAGAAATCAAGGTTTTTTCAAAATAACAATTGAGGAAAACTTAAAAATTGCCTAAAAACACTTAAATCGATCTAAAAAATAAATAAATAAATATTTTTCCGCATTTTTATTAGTAATTTTAACAATTAATGAAATTTAAGGTAAGAAGTTAATCATATTCTACCGGATATTGGTTCACATGTTAGTCACAATGGTCGCCTGAACCTTCCTATTGCCGCCTCTGTCGACACGAAGCCGGGTTGAAATAATAATCAGGTATGTTTTAATGTTTGTTATTTACAAGAAATTTTTCATAAGTCACACCGAGGTAAAAAAATTGTCTTTCAACATTATTTTGATTATAGTATTATCAGGCTTTGTAAATCTATTATTACCTATTTCTTTATGAAAAAGTAATATGCTTCAACGAGTCTAGACCGCGCGCTATAGAACTACACGTGGGGATTTAATGTGATAGTAATTTCAAACTGTTCCTTAATATATGAAATAATACATTCATTATAGATCATTAAAATTTTTACGTGCTGTTTACAAAATAGCATTGATAGACATATTGTTCTGATATATCAAATATTGAGTAGAATTTTTTTCTTTTAGTCTTTCAGAATACGTTCCGTTAAAACCGTAAGAATGACCAAGGTAAAATCCAGTACGAAAAGAGAGCCCACTACGCCAAAAGGAAATATCAAAAGTATTAAAGAACCAGTTATTAGTAAAAACAAAACGCCAAAATTTAAGAATACACCTACAGGCAAAGTAGCTCTGATCAATGGCTCTACTCCTAAAGGTGATGGAAAAAAGAATTCATCAAAGATATCTGCACAAAATGGCAAAAAACAGAGTCCTCAGAATAAACAGAAGAATGCCAATGGTAAGCAGAATTCACCAAAGAATAAGAAGAAACTAGCTGTACAAGCACAGAAATCACCTGGCGATAAACAGGATATTAAGAAAAGTGATTTAAACCTTGAGAATGAAAATGATTCTGATTCTGATTCTGATATCAATGAGGGAATTACCATCAAGGAAGAAGTTAGTGGTATTGAAGACCACGATGAAAGCGATGAAGAAGATGATGATGAAGATAAACCCGGACTGACTGATATTCTAGGAGATAGTTTAGCTAATGAATCAGATGAAGATGATGATGATTTTGAGGAGGATGATGATGAAGATGAGAATGATGACACATTAGATACAAAAAATAAAGGAGTGAAAATGTTTAAGGGATTGAAAACAGAACAGGTTGCAGAATCAGTTGAGAGCGATAAGGATGATGAAGAGGACAATGATAATGATGATGATGACGATGAAGATGAGGAAGAAGAGGTAGAGTCGGGTCCTGGACTCAAGGTATTGTTGGGAAATAGTCTTGCTGATGATGATGATGATGACGACTTTGATGAAAATGATGAAGATGATGATGATGATGACGACATTACTGATGAAGATGAGGAAGAAGAAGCTGCTTCCCCAGCTAAGAAACAAAAACAATCTCCTGCAAGTATAAAAAAGAAGGTACCAGAGGATAGTATTGATGATGATGATGATGATGATGATGATGATGATGATGATGATGATGATGATGATGATGAAGAAGAAGATGAGGAAGAGGATAAGGATGAGGATGAAGATGAAGATGAAGATGAAGGTGAAGATGAGAATGAAAATGAAAATGAAAATGAAAATGTGGGTGTTGATACGCCTCGGCTAACAAAAGAAGAAATAGAGGAGCGTAACAAAAGAAGTATATATATTGGCAATGTTCCAAAAGACGTAACAACAAATGAAATTAAAAAAGTTTTTAGTAAATATGGACCAATAGAAACTATTCGCATCAGAGGTGCTATACCAGAAAATCCAAAAATGTCAGCTAAAGGAGCTGCCATAACAAAGAAAATTCATCCAAAAGTTTCTACTATTCACATGTTTATATTGTTCAAGTCAGAAGAAAGTGTACAGAAGGCTTTGGAAATGAATGGCAAACAGTTAAATGGCAATTATTTGAGGGTAGATATATGCAGAACAGTCAAAGATGGTTTATATGATACCAAAAAGGCTGTATTCATAGGAAATCTACCATTTGGTAAGTCTTAAAATCATAATACACAATGTTGTGAAATACTAATGCTATAAGTAAATTATCAATTATGTGTGATTTTAATGTTTGTTTCAGATGCTAACGATAATATGATATGGACGCACTTTGCGGACTGTGGCAAAATTACCTCCGTGCGTGTTGTGAAGGACAACAAAACCGGTGTTGGTCGTGGTTTTGGTTACATTAATTTTGAGACTCCTGACGACGTAACCCTCGCTTTGAAATTAGATGGTTCAAAAATTGGAAACCGTGAAATCAGAGTAAAATTGTATGAGAAAAGGACACCCAACAAGAACTGGCAAAATAATGGAGGCAAAAGGCAGTTTCAGGGTAAAAGACAATATGATGGATGTCCTAAGAAATTTAAAAATGATTCGGGCAACAGTAATCAGTCTAGCCCAAATGACCGACGTAAAGCAGGAAAACGGTCGCAAGGTGAACAACAAAGACAAAACACTGAGGGAGGAAGTCCTGGTGGAAAAGGCCGTGCTTCATTTCAGGGACAAAAAAGTGACGTAAAAAAAATGTCGCAAAGTGGCAAATTTGAGAAGAAAAAGAAGATCATGGCTGCCAAGTTAACATCAAAACCGAAAAAGCCAATGGCGAATTAGTGTTAACAAGGGTATCTGTTATGTAACCTTTCATATGTTCACTATTTCTTACTTGTTATATCATTTTGAGGCACCTGAGCCTTCCACGTACTCTTTATCTTACAGCGATTGAAAGTGTAACGTAATTCTATTTGTATCATTTCCATTAACAATCTTTACATATGTGTCTGCAGTAAGTGTGAATGCTTTAATGGAATGTATATAAATGTGTCAGTGAGTGGATGATATGCGACATGTATTTTTCAAATACAAATTTTAGAAGTCAAGACTACATCTTTTATTTAATGTACATATTTTACCTAAATGTTTTCACTTTGTGCCAAACTTGTTATCTTATTATGCAATTGCAGAGGAAAGTGCTTTACATTATTAAATGCGCATTCCTTGCAAAATCGTTTGGTATAAAAAATGCTACATCCTAAACATACAGATTTGTTACATACACTACAGTCACCACCAAGAACCAAAACTTCTCCTCTGTTTGGTAAACTAAAAGGATCTTTCATTATATAACAGTTTTCGGAATAACATATCTGCTTTGAAAAGGGAGGTTGCATTCCCTTATAATCGAAATGTTCATTTAAATGACAGAAAAAACACTTGAAAGTTCCACCAGCATCCTTTTTGTCATCTGCTACTGTAGTGCTTGAAGAATTCTGATTCTTGGAATCACCACGTGTGTCTTGCGACGTACTAGCCTCCTTGTCCATCCTAAAGGATAAATAAAAATTTCGAAAATAAAGATATAATTCAAATTTCGCTTTTATACAATAATTTATTATTACAAGCATACAACAGAAATTACTAAATTTTCTATTGACATCTATGATTCAAAATCACAGTACATTCTATTACGAATAGAATTTACAACGTTTCTTAACTATCTGCTGGGATCTTTTCGTTACGGAGTTCATGTGGCCACCAAAGTGGTCTTACAACTTTCAAGGTAACGTCCGAAATTGTCAGAGTTTTGGCATTTCGAGCTTCTGCTATTCGTATCAATCCTAAGCCAAATGTCTTTTCCCTTCCTCTGAATTTTCCAACAACTCTACCAGTTTCATCATAAATTTTCTCATCATACTCCAAAGTTTTACTTGGAATTTGATCAAATATTAAAGGCATCAGACGCTTTCGAACAACACCTGTATGATGTGTTCTAGCTGTCAGCTCCTGACCAATATAACATCCCTTATGGAAACTTATGCCATGTAAATAGTCACAATTGATTTCCAAAGGAAATGGTTTGCCTGGAGGTAAGTCATCTATACCTTCTCCTACACCTAGTTTATATCGAAAAGCTTTATAGTTCATAAAATTCTCATTATTGGAAGCAACAGATCCCAAGTGTTTGATAATTTCATCTTCTCTTACAGTTGATTCTGTTAATATTCTCAAACCTAAATCAAATAGTCTTGGATCTTCGTATAGTCTAATATTATCAATCTGTTTGCTTGATTTTTTGTTCAATGTGCCACATGGAAGTATTCTGCCCTCCAATTGTCGTTTACCATATTCACTTATATTGTTTTTATCAGTCGGATTCAAACAGGAATCAAATGCAGCCCATATTTTCATGGTATCATCAAGACAATCTATATCTACTTTTCGTCGTACTTTAAACATCTTCAAATGCTTTTGTAGCTGGTTTACAATTTGTGAGTCACACTCAATATAATAAACTTCATTTTCTTCTCCTCTATATATGATTGTATCATACATAACTCTACCTTTTATATTTAGAAATAGAGAGTACATGTTTACAGCCCCTTCTTCAAAATGTCGCATATCATTTGTGATCAATCCTTGTAAAAAGTCTGAGACTTCAGGGCCTGCTACTCTTACTAAACTTCGATTTTCAAGACATTCCAATACTTGTGAAGTTGATTGCATAGAATTGTATCTCACTGTATTAGTATGATACCAATGACTTCCAATAACATTGGTTCGTACAACTGGATTCCTCAACAGGCGGAGCACGTTTATACCAGATTTATTCATCATTTTCGTGTCAGATCTTTTTTTTACTATTTATGCATCTATCATTACTCCATTGCTCACATTATACATTCGATGTCATTGCACTTGTACAACATGAGTGACTTAACATCCTACTAAAATAATTTTGATATTAATCTTGTAACCTCTCTGTCTCCAGAGCTTACGATGAGAAAATCAAGGTTAAAATATATATTTAACAAATTAGGCTTACACTCTTCTTGTTCTTATCTTCACCGAATCGTAATAGCAGTCTCATATGTACGTCAATAAATAATTTCACGTACTCATTTTAGTAATAATATAAATATAAACCTTTAAAGCATAGATATCTCTAGCCATTCACAAGAGCGACTCACCCAGTATATAGAGAAATATGTCTACTTATCTTCGGTAGATGCACTCTTCTCATTCAAAAAGTTACCGATTGATGTAAATAAAAGCAGAAAAGTCAGTACCTAATGCACTCTATACCAAATATTTCAAAACAACTAAAGAATGATGCACTATATATTTAACAATTCGCCACAATATTATATTGCATTACAACTCCACTAATGGCTAATTTCTTCATCTTTGGATAAAATTTATCCTGCGGATAAACTCCTAAAACATGAAAATGATTGGTTAGCTGTAGTAGCATAACCCAAGTATTCAATATCTTTACGACTCACATCACAAAGGTCCCAATTGTAACATATAAGCACTCCTAAAGCCAATGTTACATATTTCAAACCAGTAGTCGATTAAAAATTTCTTAATACCTATCACATAGCTCTCAACAAGGCTGCGAAAACATAATACCTCTACTCGTAATCAAATAGTCAGCAACTACCAACAGAATTTCGTTCTCCAAGAAGTGTAGATGAATAAAAGCCGGACATAGAATAGATAAACGATATTCCTTATAAGGAATTTAAGGAACTTTTCGCAAGACATCAGCAAACCACTCGGGAAAGTCTAGTGAATCGGAGTCCGGGAACGAAAGCCAGTACCAGATGAGTTGAAGAAGGTGGTCAGGATGCTGAGGTGAAGGACAGAAAATTATCTCATGCGGACGAGTTAGCGAAGTAGTGCCTGTGCGATGCTTGCCTGCCGACAAGGAGTAAACGGGACAAGAGAGAAGGCTGTGCGCGCGCATTCCGAGGCCGAGCGAGCGCGCGTTGCTTGTAAATGGTTGTGTTCTCTGAGAAGAGTCCGTGAGCCAGTGAACGAGTCAGTACTACTAGTGACTACAGTGTCTGGTGGGCCGACGGTCCGAGCGCTTCGGTCGTGTTACGTGCTCCGTACTTTCTGACGTCCAGCAGAGTTGAGATCGGGACCCGCGGTTTGCTCGTGTTCCACTGTGAGATAAGGCACGGCTACTCTTGCGATAGCACGAGGAGCCTCCTGGTGTATGTTACGCGACGTTAGTTCGAAACTCCTCGAGAGTTGAGTTGCGCGCGTGCACGCTCTGTAATTCGGAGACGATTGAGAACTATGATTTCTCTGGACTGAAATCGGAACGAGAAGTTCGAAACGTTGTGCTTGATAGTGTGTTGCATTTAAAAGAGGAAGCTTGGAGACTGTTATAAAGTTACTGAGAAATTAATTGCCAAGATGTATTCAGACGGGCACGAAGTAGACGGCAGCTGGGTGCTGCGCGTTTTCGTGACGGATCTTCAGGTCGAGAGAAGTCTTCGTATCAAAGGAGAACTTCATATTGGAGGTGTCATGCTTCGTCTTGTCGAAGATCTTGGTAAGAATATTTTATTTATTATATAGGTATATTGAATCTGGTGAAGACACTGCACCTGTACCATGTTATAAATGTTCTATATGAAACTGAAAAATATGAAATTTTTAATTTTAGAATCTTGTTTCGAGGATATATTCACACTATTTATTTTTTTTAATTTGTCTATACGATTTTTTTCTTTGAATGAATTTGGCAACCTGCGTGGGTTGCTTATGATGCAGCAACAAGTTGCGGGATCCGAACGTAGTAGGAAGGCAGGAGGCAAGATCAGTGCGCTTGGAGCTGGTGTAGCGCTCGAGAGTGGAAAAACTGGATACCCGAACTAGTTTTGCCATGATGTGCAACTCCTTTATGCTAAGGAACAGTCGTCCCTTCGTTCCTGCGACACGTGAAACGATCCAACGCAAAAGTCTCACGTAGTTAAACCTTGTTTGTGCTGACTCCAAAATCAATTTTATCATGGACATACAGACTAAGAGTGCAATTAGTTAAGCATCCGGTACGCCCTCGTATTCTTTTTAAAAGCAACCAAGAAAAGTCAACAACAAGATAAATTGATAGGACGAATAAAGCCGAGGCGATCGAGTCAGTTTGTTGAATTAGCCAATTTCAATTAATTGAGTCTGCAGGTCCCTGCGTTCTGTAGTGTGTACCAACTAGCAAGACTGACGCTAACGATTCGGGCTTGAAGGTTCTACAGAGGGTTTCAAAAACAAAAGAAAAACGTCTTGTGGCATGCATTCCAGATGCGAGGCGGGAGAATTTAAAACAGGATACAAACAGCCGATGCGACGGACTTTCAGCTGTCTTTAAAAGGATCCAAAATTTGAGAATTTGAGGATCCAAAATTGGAGAATTTGAGGATCCAAATTTGAATTGGCCATGAAATATGAAGTACATAGACTTTACAATCTTGTATACCCGGAGAAAATTCGTGGCGCGAAAGCCCGCACGAGCTCGTCGAGTCAGTCCGTAGTGCGGTTCTATTCTCGGCAATTGCGATAATAGTTTAAAATTAAACCTCAGCCATGCGTCCATACGTGCCGCGTAACCGGCTCGCTGTCACAGTGTGTATCCTCCGACATTTCAAACTCGCCTTTTTATTTTGCTCGTAGGTACGGCATCGACACGGTTATTTGTATATCTACGTCCGTGTTATGTATACCCCGGGGTCGGCGTCTATTACCTATTAGTATATTTTCGGCGGTGCGCCGAAAAAGATATTCCTTTCCCTTGCTTAAGCTCATGGACGCTCGCCAGCCATACGTTTATTTTAGCATCGTGCCTCATCTATTTGACTTTCCAACTATGTATGGTGTTTTAAGGCGCTTGGCATTCTCTATGGGGAGCCGCCCGCCATACCCCACGAAAACACCCACCCGCTTTTACTCGCTCCAAGACACCACGTACATTCCTAGCCGCTTGAAATCCCCAGGACGTGACCGCGCAACGTACCTCTTCGTTCCTGAGCATATATGTACGATTCTTTGATTTTCTTATTTCTCCATTCTTATGTATATACGTATATAATTTTTTTTACATATCACTTTCTCCCCTGCCATACAAACCTGCATGCACGTACCAATGGTATTTTCGACAAATCCAGACAACCTCGTTTCACATAATTACGCAAACGAAAGTGAATCTATAAATGCTGAAACCTGGAGACATTCACTCGTGTAGGCGGCTCCACGATATTTCACAGCGACAACTCCAGAGACAGGATCACGCGACAAACCTCCTTTCCTTCTCGCTGGAAGAGGCTTTCCTGGTGAAAGGGCTTCCTTTAGTATATCGCATGCGATCATCCACGATAAGACCGTAATCCTTGCATCTGTAATGTGACGCGTCTTTAACTAGTCAATAATAACAGTAATATACTTGGCCATGATCGTTTCATAGAAACGTAATGACTTTCCCTTTTCGATAATTTCATACTGCCCGCTCGCATTTACTATAAGTAGTTTCACTCTGATGTCGTCTTTGAAGAGCATCTCATTTAGCAGTGTGTACGGAGCAGAAGGCTACTCTTCTTCAGCCAAATGATACGAGTTTAAAGATGAGATTTAATTTAACGCTTGATGCTGGCATTGTAGAGAGCGGATTTGTTGTCGTGAATTCTATTAAGTTTTCTATTCGAAATGTCAAAGAGAGTGAGAGAGGTGGAAGATACAGAAGAGCAAGAATATCGAGACAGGTATAGTATCTGGCAGTATCTTTTGTGGGGTGGTCCCTTCGGGTTCTGACCTGACAGGTTACCTATACGCAGGTGTCCCACAGTTCCCTCTGACAGACTATTCTGCCAATGATAAAAATTTATGTAAATGCACGTCTTGGGGCTGTAAGGGAAACACGAGGGGGTTATTTTAAGAACTAAATGTTGTCGAGAAGAGCCGAGAAATCTTAATGCGATTGGAAAATTATGTTGCCAAGAAGGAAATGAGGGGGGATGCATTTATGATAGTTTCGATGCAATGTTGCACTCAGAGGAAACTTTGCACCGGACGCAACTGCTTATAAACTATACGCTTAAGCCCAATATAAATGCACTATTGTCTGAATTACTGAACAGTTGCGCGGCTAGGGCAAGTTCGCATTGTATGGTAATAAGTCCAGTGCGTCGTGTTAACCTAACGTTTATATTTATTAGGAAAAGTTGAAGCCTTGAATTGGATTTAGGATAAATGCCAAATGCTATTTCAAGTAGTAAATTTTAATTTAATCAAATTTGGACAACTCGCACAAAATTCTGCAAATGACTATCGCTGTTTATTTATCGTGAAATAAATTGTGAAATTTGAAATTCCGGTCATTTCTATTTACTCGTACTCGTTTGTCGCAACGTTCACTTTGTTTGTCAATATCGCGGACGTTACGCAAGAAAACACGGATATTCGTATTGCCGTGTTCCTGAGCGTATACGATGCTTTTGTTATATAACGTGACGATATAACTCGTGAAATTTTCAGTGATTCTCAAATAATCACTTTATTGGATTAGCGAAGTATTTTGTTTTTTGAGTGTAGCTCCTTTATTTAATGTACATAATTAAGCTGCGCTGATGTACCTAAGAAGTATGTATCACCAGGAGCGACCTGGCCTCGTGTACCGTACGTCAGCAACTGGATGACAAGACCACATTCTTCTTACGTTACTTCTGCGAAATTCAGAAGACTCTTCGGCTTCTTCAGCTCGACCAGATCTCCGCCCATTCGATTCTCTTCACCTACTGGCTACCATTCCTGCAGTAAACTTAACTTGTTCAAATTTACCTGGAACCCTTCGCTACCCCATGGGAGCAAACAAGCATTAACCCCCCGAACCGAGAAAACACAGTTGCTGCGAAGAGGTGTTGTAGAAGGAATTCTTTTTTTTTTCAAAAACTTCTAAACTTCGAACAATTCTCGAAAGACTTCAAAGTCCTTGGCTCAGTGAAAAGTGACGTGACCTGCTGCAGGTGGCAATGTTTATAGACGGTTACGACACTAATAACCTGCATGTCTACTTGGAATATTGCAAGGAGGTGGACGAGGACGCAGCTGAACTGCGTGGGTAGTGTCGACTATGCGATCACCGATTTTTGTGCATTTGCAAATAATAATTACGAGGGCGAACCCAGCGCTGCCTTACGAGCCACTTAACTTAAATTATCTACTCGGCTTACGTGGCGTCGGATTACTAGACGGTAATTTTATACCTTGAGGCTTAGGTACGTGTATGTAGGTACGTGGAGGTACCTACGTGCAGAGATACACAAGCTACTTGACAGTGGCCTTGTCACAAAATTATCTCAATGGGATCGTTTGACGCTATTGATGAAAACTGGTCCAGCGCTGCCATTCTCTGCTGGTGGCGTCATCGCGCTTCACGATCGTGTTGAAAGTTCAAAATAATTTGATGTCAGAGATGATGATATTAAAAAAATGAGTATTTCATATCTTCGCTCATTTTACACTCGCTGAGGAATTAAAAGCATTTATTGTAGTTCACTTCGTAGGCCCGTTTTACCATTTCAAGGCAAGGTCGCTCTTACGGTACTTCGTACGCGTCTAGTGTTTCTTTTAACCCGAAGGACCGTAACCGTCATCGGGACCGCAAATTCCGAACCGTGTGGAAATACCGTTACCATTTCCATATCAATGGATTGTACTTTTCTCGCGAACACGTTGACGACCACGGGAACCGTGTACTTGTCCAGGACGATAAAGGAAAACAGGGGAGAGTACGGACGGTTCAGTTTGGGAACATCATAAATCTCATTTGCACGGGATACCCAGCAGAGATGATACCGCTTGCACAGCCTAGTCCTTTCCGAGAAAGGACTTAAGAAGATTAACCATTGCTCAGGACCTATGGGTTTTACAAAATCATTCATGGACGGTGAATATTTTTTTGACCGCTGTCGAAAAAATTGAACTTGTTCCACACTGGTATTTAAAATCTACTGTAAATTTCTACGTTACCGAGAATCACGTGTTCGCTCATATGTATATTTACATTGTATAAACTGTTAAGCATATTAACGTCTATTAGATTCCTGCTTGAGGAGATAATAATCCGAATGGATCCCTAGATGGTTATCAATCGTGCTAATTTGAGGGTGCTAACTACTAACTGTCGCACGTGTCTGCGATAAATATCTTAACCGATCCTGTGACGGCTATTGTGAAAATAGTAAAATTACGGTAATCGCGTGACAACCGTAAAAACTGCATTATTCGCGTACGTTGAGGATATGTTGCCTTTTTTTGTGGATTATTAATTTCATTTTTCTTGGGATTCTCCAGTCGATCTCATTTGTGACGAATTTTTCGCGATTACGAGTGAGTCACTACATTGTGCTGTCTTGTTCGCTGATGCATTTCACCACCGTGTTAAATTACACAGCGATTGTACACGCAGCACTGCAGGAATACGCGATAAACGTTACGTTCGAGCGAATAATTCCCAGAGCACACGTCACTTTTTAGCGTTTCACAGTCTGGCGAGTGCACTCGGCGGGATTTGTAATTAGACGTGAATCATCCTCGAAAATCGCGCTAAACGAGTGGGAAAAATAAAAAGATGAAATGAAAGTAAGCAGCCAGAAGAATCGGATACGCGTAGCCTCGAAATCTACGGGAAATTCTTTCATTTGCATTCAACTTTGAAAGACCCTATATCCGAAAGCTTCAAGTATCGAACAATTCTGTTTGCTTCCTCGTACAGTGACCGTTGAACCACCCTCCAGTTAGGGGTAGAAATTTTCCAAGACAATAGAAGTGCCATTGACCGTTCCGATAAAGAATTTCGGAGTGCTTAAAATCCTCTCAAAAGCCCATTGAGGGAAAAGTAAAAACGCAAATATCCTTCGCACAAAAGACAATGCGAAATTCGCAAATACCATTTTTCGAATGGTTTTATGTACAACAGGCCCATAAGAACTTTATCCAATTGGCGAACTTCCAGTTTACACGCGTACTGGCTCTGACAAAAAATGCTGAACAGGGTCTTCTGAGTCATCGTACAGCTGTTGATTCACGAGTGTTTACCATGCTCCAAAATATGAGGAAACACGTAAACCTCAGACACGTCGTCGAGTACGCATACATTTGTTTCCTTACCGTGCGAGAAAGAGAGATAGAGAATGTGACAATAATCCAACTACCTTCGCGTAACAGATAAGATACCCTAAATCAATGTACACAGGCGCCAGAGGAAGAGGTGACTCGAAAAACTCAATGGGCCTGACACAAATACGAGACTCCAGACTGTAACATCACTTTGACTATCTTCATTGATACATCTTCCAGCTATTTCGTAAATCGGTATCGGTACTCGTCACGGCACCAAACGCCGTCCTGATAAAATACTGAGTCTTCCCGGTCTATCGATTTTTATTTCTTTATTATCTTTCTTTTTTTTCATCTCCCTACTTTCATTTAATCAGTCGCCAAGGCTAAGCTAATAGAATGTGCATATATTCTATATAGCTGCTGCACGTATATTGTAGGTTATGTACAACCTTCGTCAGGGTCAGAAGTGAAGTTACGTCACGCACGAACAATCCACTTTTTTTTGTAGAAACAATGTACAAGTTGACTCCAGCGGTAAGTGTCGCCATGTTGAAACGATCTACGGGTTATATGCCCCAGACATTACGTGGCTAGGAATGAAAAGCATCCCGTGATACTAGCGATACATTATTCAATCTCGGAGTGTTATCGCGACGAGAGCGTGATATGTGGCAGGAGTAAGCGCCGCCACGATTAATCAAAGACACAAGGCTTATACGACTAGCGACAATAATGATATTTATGGGAGCAAGAAAGCTTTGAAATATGTCGATGAGCTCACTACCTACTTCTGAAGATCACGCGGCCACTTATTCCTCAGGCTTATGAAAACTTCCAAGGAACCTTGACAGAGTGACTTCATTATGAGTTCTATAATTACGAAGGACGGACCTTATATGTCCACTGTGATACACACGAGAGTCGTGTACCATGTTCGGTGATTTCCAGTTAAAATTTCTATGAATTGACGCTACCAGCAATACTTCGTGACCGGACACTTGAGCCATTGGTAGACGCGCTGTATATTTTCTTACGGATATCGCGAAAGTCTTTAATATTCCTGGCGTAGGTACTCGCGGTATGTATATATACGTTACAGTCACTGGAGCACGAGTTACGGTTAATTATGGTACGCTCGATTAATCGTGGCGCTATTAAGTCCAGGCATTTCGTTTCCAAAAGATAAATTCCAATATGGCGTCTGTCGAGTTTCGTAACGAGAATACTTTTACGATTCTTACATAGCCTTGAAGTCCCTGAAGTCCTTCTAGGTAGCAAGACACACAGAAACCGGAATGTACCAACTTGTCATTTTCAAACGATTTGAATATCAACCCGCGAAATACGAATAGGTCCGGTTCGCTATTGAAATTTGAGTCCGACTGATAGCTTTTAGGAAGCCAGTATTATACTGCACCGACGAATTGCCTGAATACAAGGCGACCCTGTTTGTTGCGCGTTATGGACTACGCTACTGATCATACTCTCTCTCTCTCTCTCCTCATCTTTTACGTTCCTTATACTCTCCCTCCTTCAGCGTCATTTTCCACCCACGCATTCCTCGCGCGCCGAACACGCGTACGGGTATTCCATTCAGTTTATCCAAGCGAACCACGAGCGTCAGGAATATATGCAAAATAGTATACGTATACAACGTGGAGATCCATTTCTTCCAGAGAAATGGAAACACCAATGCTATTCCCGGATTCGTTGAGCGATAACATTCACCAAAAACAAAACAGCTGTTCAAAGAACCGTAACCTCAAAGCGCCGTGGGCGTCTATACTTCTAACGCGAGAATTCATAGCTCGATCGCCCAACGGAGAGGCTTCGTCGTTCTAGTTTCAGATTAGTTAGAATTAAATATCACAGAGTATACGTGCCCACTGCAAGTAATATCGTTCTCTAACGAGAGATTAGCTAGAATAACTTTTGTTAATCGCATCAAGCCTCTTTTCAGAACGTAGACACTGTAAAAGTCATTCGAACGCAGAGTTCATTTTCCTATGATAAATGACAAAATTACAAGAACACTCCGAGGCACTTTCTTTACAGTTACGGAAATTCGTCGACTCTCCGTTTCCACGCGTCTCCTTACGTTCGACGAAACATAAACGGTCAGATTTGCTTAGATGATCAGACGTCAGCATTTACTTACAGGTAAAGTCTGGTAATTCGTAATGCACTCGGCATTCCTAAGAGGTACACAAGGATGACGAAAAGGAAGGAACTCTGACTAAAGATATAGTCAAGATGGATTCCCGTGGAGTTATCTAGCTTTCTCAACCGACCCCTTATCTTCTCTGTTTTGACTTTTTGAGCAGCGCCGTTTTTACAGACCCCAAGTACCCAAAGCCCATATTCTAACTCTGAGCAGTCGTGCGTGACACTGCGGGCCCCTATTTTAGCTATTGGTGTCTGACAGATCCCCGAGTTCATTTTTACGTAGCATCGAAACTACCATTCCTTCTGACTGTCTCTGCCTCGAGATTCTGACATCCGAGTACCTTTATGACAGCTCTGACTCTATCGCTAGATAAACTACCTAGATAGACTGGATCTCACCGAGGGGATCTGACTTCGAAGGTACCCAGAGGATTCTTAGCTCCCTTCATAATCTTCTTCCTAGAATTTTTCATCGACCCTCAGCCATCTTCCCTGGACGTATACTACATTCATATGCATACAAATCTAATCTCTCTCCAACTTGAAATCAAGAGTGATGTAAATTAGCAGGACCAGCGGTAGCAGTTGATCTGACACAGGTGCGCGTGTCGTTCCTTCACCTTTATCGAGATCCTTTAGGTCACTTTTATTACGTCAAGATTGATTATACTTAATGGACGTTCGTTCAAGCGCGTGAACACGTTACATTAATTTTACCTCCATACGTCATTATCGGTTCGGAGAGATTTAATTGGGCGAAGACGGAAATTTAAAATTATATATATATATATATATATATATATATATATATATATATATGTGTGTGTGTATATGAATGCAGTACCAGTAGAGCATAAGTACCACGAAATCGAATACTGTATATATTGTTTTAAAAATCTTTCCCACGATCGAGAAGAACAAAAATGTGAAATCTTTAGCGTGGGCAGATCACGGACTCTTGGCAGTCGCAACTCGTGCTCCGATGGCAAACGGCGGATCCGTCTTGACAGAGTAACGACTCCATCTATATAAGGCGAGCTTTCTCTGTCCCAAGTTGCTGCACGAATCCATAAGGTTTCAGAAACGTTTCGAATCTCTCCAAGAGCAGAGAGACTTGCCGTATGTACGTACCTATACATCTACATGGGTATGGACAGTGCGAAAATTCTATGCAAGTATATTACGTGGGCGCACGCATCAGGAGTCGTCACACAGTTAACAACGAAGATGAGGATAATGATAACGGTGATGATTACGCGCGAAAAGTTGATCGGACGTAGCTACTTGATGTAATGATATAACTGGGTACATCCTATAGTGTCTACCGAGCTCTTTGCCACTTTAGAGCGTATATCGTTTTGTATTACTGATTGCTCAAGCTGTATGTGACCTTATTGATTTTTTTTACGCAACCCCAGATATGGCGATCCGATTGGCAGCTCCTACACGACCAAGGTGTTCTCTATCGTCTGTGTTATAACTGATATTTGACACCCGACCAAACATCCTATACATGCGCTCGATCGAATGTAAACCAAAGACACACGCATATGCTAAGCGAGAGCTTACGTCGATATATATACATATATATGTCTATACACGCGATATATAATGTGCTTTTATATTCTTGGCAGCGTCTATAAACCTGACACGCGTCCCGGCGCGTAGCGTTTCGTAACGCAAATGCGTAATTGATCGGCAACAACGTAGAGCTCTGAATCATTTGAATGGTCTCTCTGTTGGTTGAGAGGGATCTTGGCAGAATCTTCTTGGTAATTGGAGCACATTATGGATTCAAGCGTTTGATAAATATCAGCTAGTAACAGTCTTCGCGTAGACGAATATCCAATGTAAACGTATGAGGGAGACTCTGATGAAGGAATGACTGCCTAGTTGATAATTTCTAAATGGTAAACACCTTTATGCTAATTATTACGAACCCACACGAGATATAGATACAATAAGAAATTTGACGGATCAAACGATAGGTAGAGTTACACCTCTGCAACGGTAGCTGGTTTAGAATCATGTCCGGCGTTTGAGATGATGATGATGACTTGATGATTCACGTACAGATATATTACTTCGAACGTCAATATCCATCCGCGCTACCTTGCTTTTATTGGTGCACGCAGCTGCGCGCACCTATCGCGTGAGCTTGGTGAGAGTCTGTCGACATCCGCGGGAACATTTATTATCATTACCAAAATTATCCTCGGAGCAAGATGGCGTCTCGGTGAAAGTCTCGAAGTCAATGGTGTAAACTCTTCGGCGAACTGAACTTTCCTGCTCTGTGGACTTTTGACTCGTGGTCATTGATTCGACTTTTCAATGTTGAATTGGGATATGATTAATGTGACGATGATGGAGAGAATTCGCTGGTGCATCTTTGACGTACGTATGTATACGCACAGCATATATCTTGTGGCGGTCGCACGCTCAGCGCTCAGCCAGATGACAAATAAAACCTGCAGAAACAATGGTACATTGTGTTCCCTGGTAGGAATATAGAGACTGCGTACGCATGGCATCCGTTTCTGATCTCATGTATGAATACGTACGTGACTGTATGTCGTGGTAGTGGGAGTACACGCCTCCCGTAGTCTCTGAGTCGCGGTTGATGCCGAGTTTAAACATAGCTTGTGACGTCATCGAAGACTCCTCTGCCTGGCCAGTCTCCCTCCTCAAACTCATGATCTTCGATTTGGTCTCGGGATGTTCGATTTCTCTCGAAAGCAAAACAAATGGTTGAACGTTATTTTGAAATATTTTTTATAAATTGCGTGCTCGGCATGTAACTCGTTCTGATCGTGTGTGGAATTTTTGTAGATTACCTTATCTTTACATTATTTTGTAACAGTAGCTTTATAGTAGACTAGAGATATGGTATTGACCATTTTAACATAGCGAATGGCAAGCGCAACTGAGTCAATTGTTTTACTGGAATTTTACGCAGGCTTAATGTCACCGGTATACATATGGTGATGTTGCCGAGCGCCGACTGCGTTGATTCCCCTGGCCGTGTTTGCAGATTCGCGAAAAATAAGCGTTCATAGCCTTCACCTTCAGGTTTCTGCCTACCTTTCGCCAAAGAAGGAGCGGCTTGACTTTTTAGTCTCGGGTGTGATTCACGCCATCACGTTCAAACCAATGTTCCATAGTTCCTTTTCGCGTAATGGTGACTATAGTGAAAATTTGCAAGACAACTAGCTCCCGTAGGTGGAAAATAACGTTGGGTAACTGACCTTTCCCAGGAAAGAACTGACTGTCTTGAGGATTCTCAGTCACCGACAACAAGTGACATGCATACCGCATGGCCGCATACTATAAGTGCTATTACGAGGGGTACTTATTGTCTCTTAAGACAATAATCATGGGTTAAACAGTGGCATCTATTAGACTGTCTCAATGAATTCGCACGGAGACGCAAAAAGAGTAAATTCCGGCAGACGAGCGTACGAAAACATTAGCCACTGTGCAATCGCAAAATTCATCGTGTTATTCGACTAGGCGTGTCTCGTACATTATACATATACGAATAAAAATAGACAATGCCAATATCGGCCACGTAGCCCACGAAATCTTTTCCTACTTTAATGTAGCTATCTCGCACGTGACACTCTTAACGTGGCCTTGCGGAATTGTGCTCCATAGATGGATAAGAATACAGTCGAGATACGCACACCTTGATCATTATTGATATTATGGACCAGCAATACCTTGCAACATCCACTTCCCAAGCAGCTGGACTTGATCGTTACCTGTCCGTGTTTATCTCCTTAGTCCACGAATATGTGCTTGGGTGCATGTGCGTATCAGCACTGCATGTGAATCTGGCGATTCTCTTAAGTACGCGAAATAAGTCACACAATGAACGAGGTCGAGTCCGTGACACGAATCTAGCTGTTCTTTAAAATTTTTTTATCTCATAATCCAATATAGCCCAGTGGTTACCATCATGCATTTATTTCACCTTATCCTTTCGGCCTATTGACCTCATCTTCATGCGTGACCTTGATGAAGACTGGCAGATATGAAATTAAAAAGATTCACGTTACACGTTACGATGGCGCAGCACGCGAAGTTAGTCGTATTTTATTTTCTATCAAGGCAAGAGAATTCTGCCGAGTCCTTTCGCAATTCCGTCGAGTGCAAAATCGTGTATCGATACTCGTTTTTGGTATAGTGACTGTACGTATTCCTGAGGAGGATGCATTTTACATTCCTAGAGCTCTGGCCAAGTGCCCAGATGCTAGATTCAAGTGCATACCTCCAAGTGCAATCGTTAATTGCACCTTTTTATTCGTTGGACAATTCAAGCGATTCGTTTAGGAGAGACTGTTTCTTGCAGCAATACAATTCATTGTACATATCTCAGTGCACATAACATAGACTCTGTTATATCGCTCTGGAGATTCTGAAATATTTCAACACTTATTTACTCAACTGTCAACTTGGACATATTTTTAGTCGTACGTGAAGAAAAATATTCCAAATAACATATGACTTTCGAGCATTACCTCTCTGGAGATGCATTCGTACGAAGGAAAGTTTAATCAGACCGACGGATGCTTATCGGCTTATGCTAATATTATTTCACGCTATTATCTACGCAGAAACCGCTTCTGGTTATCTTATCGAATTTCGCAGGAATCTCACTGCCCGTACCAGTTCCTTTTTCACTTATGATTCGATTAGTTATATATACAGTACTCTATGCGCTAAACACTCTTCTATCACATTCATAACAGTGATCTAGATATATCATTGACTCCGGTCTTCACTTCCGAGAACATAACGTATTCCCATTGTACGGTCTCGACAATAGCCAGAATGATGCTGGAGGTCCATAACGTCACGATTACTTAGAATCCTATAGGATTGACTCTGTAAGATCACCAACAGGATCTACCTACATCAATGTATTAATGCGTAGGCGAATCAGGCTGCCTGGCTCCATTCACTTCGACGCCTTCGTGTCCATTCATGGTGTTTAGTATTTACTATGCCGAACCCGCGTAGCGCAGATCATCGTTATCTTAACTAACGCAACACGAAAGCCCTTTGCTTGCCCCGAGGATCCGGTAGCGCAATGGAATGTAGAAAAGTCGCGAAGCAAAGGTGTTTGGCTGGGAATTAATGGGATAAAGGCGGATCACGCAATGCACCATTGGCTCTGGTAATTAGCGCGATTTACATTGCGTAAAAGTCTGACACGATAAATTACAATTTTACCAACCCACGTTGCCACCGCTGTACTGTCCCACCGCGACGATAAACGACCTTTATCCGACTTGCTGATTATTATAATTTTCTTATTTAGACCCACGTACTACGTACGTATACGTATAAAGCGAACCGTGGAATGGCCTGCATCCGTTTATGATTTAGTATGCGAGATACGCCGATACCGATTTGAGCTGGTTCGCCTACGTGACACCAGCGCGGCTCACTATTGGTAAAACTTCTAAACGATAAATAAGATACGTCTTGTGAAATCGTGTTAACGCCATTTTCTAACTGTCTGCGACCTCTGACACTGATATGCTTTACGTATTAGACGATTTTTTCGAAGGTATACGTGGTACGTCAATGGACACGTGTATCCGATGGTGTCTAAGACTCAAAGTTTCCACGAAATTATAGATCTTGGTTTTGTCGCTTGTCTTATTGAGATAAAAAAAGGATGAAGCCCATAAACAACGTTTAATTCGATTACTTTTCCAGTTTCAGCGATATTACAGATACGCGTGTCACTCTCGCAAGTAGCAAAGTGCGAAGTTACTCAAGTAGGGATGACTGGCAGACCTTTGCAAGAAGCGCGTGGCACGATGAAAGGAGTCATTCATATGTCAAAGAATTTACCGCGCATAAGAATTGTAACAAGATCGTTAAATTGGTCGATAGTGATTTATCAATTCACGGTCGTCAAGTCGGCACTACTGTTTCTGCCGATCAAAGAAATTATCAGTATAAAAAGTTGAATAGGACTCTATTGACTAATAAATGCTATCTTTTCTTAGTTATATATATATATATATATAACTTTGGAGCAGAAATATCGATCCCACAGTCTCGAGACCTCAAAAAACGACAGAGTGTCTGTCTGCACGCACTTTCCTTGGCATCCTGCCGCATCATTTTACGTTATTAACTGGATACATTCTGGACATCCTTTGTTCGATTCTCGTAAGCCGAAACCGCATAGATGGATTTGCACGATGGACAGAGGAAGCGGGTTGGATAAAATAGTGGTAATGATGTCACCGGAAGCACATGATATTCTTAAATATGGCAAAGGGGGTATATATGTACGTGCGTCGCGATAAAACATCCGGAATCTTTTCTATGACTTTTCATACACATATACACTTACACAAGGAGAGCGCGCTATCAGAAACTCGCGGTCCTTCCCTTAACCTCGTGAATCTTTCCACACGACGGCCATTTCTCGTGAGCTTCCAGAGATTGCGCGTTGCAGTATTCCGCGAGGCAGGATGCAGAAAAGATCTCCTATCTTGCGTATATGACTTGAACGGGAATATGAAACCCTTGGGGAAGCTTTGTGAGGAATTATGATAGCACATCTGCGACTAGTACTCTGTGAACCTAACAGGCATTAAGGATTTAACAAAACTTTTGTCCGAGCTCGAGTGAGTTTTAAAGGGTCTCGTAAAGCCTCAGTAATAGTCTGCTATACGGGGTTTTTCAGTTTTACAGCAGACATTTTTATAAGAGGGTCTTTATGGCGAGAGGCACTATTGCGAATATTCGTGGCGATACCGGTATGCGAATTTATGATAACTCTTCAAGAACGTGGGTGGTGGTAAACGAGACGTCCTGAGAATATTGTTAAATTAAATTGAATCCTCGAGTTATTTTTTCTCATTTCTTTCAAAACTTTCCAGACGCCTTCTGATTAATTTATTAACGCCACCCTTGACGCACTTGGATATCATGACTAACGCGCGTCTATTATGAGACTTGAAAATCATATCCAACCATACGCCTAATTTCGTTTACCCGGAAGGTCTGGGCGAGATCTTCATTTACATTTTGTCTGGCAAGGAGGATTACTTTTGCACGCGAGATTCACCCCTGCATTTATTCCACGAGGACGACAACCCCATTTTGTATACATGTCTATTCAACCAGGAGCACCCTGTATATATCTACCTCGTGAAGAAAAGGGAAGGAGAATCATGTTCTCGGATATCTATCTTACGTCTCTACAGATTGGAACTATATAGGGGTGGAGATCAGCAGTTCCTTTCGGCCAATGGAATTCCACTGGTCTAGACACAATGCGCCAAACAAATTGTAGTGAGCTGGATCAGCGAAAGCGTAATACGAAAAAGTATTCACTACTTAGCTATCACTGCCAGATCAGAGAGTCGGAAAGTTTTGGACCTTAAGGGTGTCCAGGGAAGTAATTGGTTTTGAGCAGTTTATACACAAAGCTAGTACGCGTAATAGGGAGTCTTATATCGATCCTTTTTATAATCCTGGTAAGAGCTCATCTCGTTTATTGTTCCTGTAGATGCTTCTTGGAGTATAACGAAGGAGGCTTTAAAAACGTTTATGATTCTTCGGCGAAGAATGTCATCCGATAACGTTGCGATTGCGGGTCTTTCTTATAAAGGGATACTGCGGTTTCCTGCAAAATTTAACACCGCATCCTACTTCCGCTATATTTTTGCGATATGTCCCAGAACTAAAACGATCTGGCCTTTTGGAATGACTTGAGGAAATTCGATTCCATGTTTTATGGCATAATGCAAATATGCACGGCGCCAGCTTTCTGCCCTCGCGGTTGCGCACACCGATCTTAAGATCGATGGGGAGATCGAGGATCTTCCGGAATCTTCCCTTCGTCGAAAGTTCCTCCTTGGTCTCTTACCAACTTCCCTCAATAAATTACAACTCCATTACGCAGCATAGAGCCAACTTCTGAATCGTCTACACTTACTCAACTCGGATAGCACAGTCCGATTCGGCTCGCGTATCGCAAGGATACTTCGACCCAAGGACAATGCTTGCATATAAAACAATTGCAAAGTATCATTCCAGGCATCGTCATCCGTTCATTCACGATGGCGCCAGACGTCATAGAGTACCGATCTACGTCAGCTAATCAAAAAGTTCAATGGCATTGTTCACGGAATAAAAGTCACCAGTGATCTGCTGTTTTATTTAACCTGTAACTTTTATTCGGTCAATTTATACTCATATCATATACTGAACGTTCAATCTGACAGATCGGTAATTAATGCTACTGGGTCGGGACAGAGTTGAAAATAACTACAGTCATCATTAACCTCTTTTTTACGTCTACATTTATTTATTTATTTTTTTGAAAGAAAACGCGAGTTACTACTCGTGAAATTACAGAGAAAACTTACACCACGTAAATTCAACGCCCCGGAAGCTTCCAGCAGTCGTGCCTCATTACTGGGTGCATTTCCCGTGGAGCGACTAATTGCTGACTCCTTCTCTCCATTACGCCGTGTATTCTCCCCCCTCCATTTCTACTCCCAACTCCAACTTACAATTGAACTTTACATCAGTCTCTCTGGTATTTCTCTCGTTTCATTCTCATTCGCCAGTGAAAATGAGTGGTTCGCGAGCGATAAAGCGTGAGCGTCCAGGTTGCACACGCCTCATCGTCAGCTTAGTCGAACCAGTCAAGGGTGAAATCGATTTCGTTATAATCCTCTGTCCACCGTTCAACCCCTCCTTTCGAGTTGATTCGGTGTCGGCTTACAGAAATCAAGCGGGTCGGTCATGGAAACATAGCTCGCATAACGATCCTAGAAATTGAATAATTATAACTGTTGCTTTCCGTCCAATGAATATTTAGACGGTCTACAACTGATGTCTACCTATCAATTAGTATAGTACAGTACGACATTATATTATTTTATCTTTGCTTGGATAGACAAAAATCTTCAGAAAATAAGATTTCTGTATTTTTAGACACAAAGAAAATAGAGTTTGTTATTTCCCGTAGTATCTCTTGGCACACGTTTGCTAAATACATATATAAGTCCTCGTAATCATCGTGGATGTAAACTATATGTCACAATTTTTTCTCCTGCGGTTTCATATGTTTTTAGATATCACATATCGCCCAGCAAGCTATACCATTGTACGCACATGCGGATGATTCGATGAAGATAGCATTTATTAATTGTATGCAACGTTCTTGCAGATTCACAAGTATTACAATTCTCGATGACTACTTTGCTTACCTCAGTGACGTCTTATAATGCACTTCGTGCGGATTACGTTTAATGAACTCGAAATGATTGCCAAATGCAAAAAGCGGAAAGTCCAATAATACCTCTGGGATTTCCAGGCCGCCCCATCTTGAGTTCTATAAATATTATTCCGACCTACTTCCACCAAGAAGGGAACGAGAAGTCGCCATAAAACAAATTTATCCTCTGACGTTGCTCTCCGTACGTCTGTCGGTCCTATTTCCTCAATCAGCGTTTGTAGAAGGTTTCTAATTATGTGTTCTCAATGAATTTAAAAAAAGAAAACAAGGTCCATCCTGTATAAATCCGATAATCGTACTACCTCTATTCTGACTGATCGTCCACGTATTGAAATTTACCGCTCGTGGCATAATCGTCTACGAGAGTCAAAAGGCATTTCTGAAATCTTACGAATATTACGGTGTAATTAACGGAATTGTATTTCTATAGCGCTACCATGAAGGGTGACCTTTGCGACAAGTAATTTCCTTAACTCGTTGAGCCTCGAGAAAAAGGCTGTCAAGTATAGTAAGGAAGTGAAGAAAAAGAATATATGGAAGCCTCGGTCATGATGTCATCACTGGGTGGGTTATCGCTTCGAAGATTACTCTTGAGCCGCAACAAACTGGGTCACCCTTTTACGTACTGCCATGAAACCTACCCTAATTGGTGAGAAAATAATAGGGTCAGCCTGTCAAGGCCTTGGGTACCCAATAACAAGGGACGAAAGAGCCATCCCCCATTTCCGTGTACCCAATGTCGTATATATACTAAAAGCGTTAAAGCCAACCGCCTTTGAAAGCGATCTTGTCCAGCACGATTGAAAGGTATCGAAACCAAGAGGCACGCAGTAATAAAATGTAGGGTGAGTATATATATATATGTTTCACCAAGAGGCAGACTGTCGATTTCGTCTCGACTGAACTTAACGAACCATTCCATGGAAATCCATTCTGATTGTCCGCCATGAACTCGCCACGCAAAACTTTATCATGACAAAAGCTCTATGCGGTATGAAAAGGGACGTTGTCAGCCAGAAATTTGGTCTCGATATATGGCGATATTACAATTCAGCACGTATGATGGATTGCCATTCCGATATTCAAGACTCATCCCCTACGATGCGGCTGTTCCACCAGGAAATGCATTAATCCCATAATAATAGATCTCTGGAAGCGCACTGGTGGATCCCTGACAACAGTCTCTATCCTGAGTGGCGAAGCCAATTTTGTGCAAGCTATATCGTGTAGCTCTGATTGGCCAAGCCGTTCCGAGGTCGTTGTTCCGACGTCTATTGTGCACTCTTACCAACTCTCTGTGTACAGGTACACCCGTACTCGGCCGACCATCTCCATACCTATTCCACCATAGCTGTATCTACTCGTGCATTGGCACCTAGACAAAAAGAACGTATAATATATCCAGGACTGGTAAAAACGTATAAAGTAGCTTGTACATAGCCGTTGCCGAGATCGCGTGGCATGGTTTTCTATTTACCGCGGAGACTCCTGTTCGTCAGTTCTTCTTTATACATGTATATACAAACCGCGTTTCACCGTGTGAGTCCCGTAATACTCGGAGGATTATGTAAAGACACTTCCTGTAACCTTTCATCACAATGGTGGCCGGGTGTGGGCGATGCCGAGTACTCGAGTCCGACTCGAATACTCGTTCCACTGGTGTGCCGCTATCGAGAGTCATCGAACACAGCCGAGCGTGCTCGTGGAACAGACGCGAATACAGCCACTGGCATAGGGTCTTTTCTATTCGACGTACATCGTACATAGGAGGATCCGGAGGGTCTGATGCCTGGTAAATGGCGCGAGGGAAAACGATCTTCAATATTGCAAAGGGAGACAAGACAGAAGAGTCGCTGCTCGTTTCGAGACAAGGCAGTTTTAATGCTAGGAGAAATCAGTGCAGAGGATCTTTAACGTTACACGAGGTTCAGATCGTAAATCAGACATCAATTAGGAATGATTTAAAAGAATAAATTAATATCTTACGTTTAATAGAACTGTCGGGACCCGTATGAACGGTCAATTGCTACCGATTTTAATTCATTAGACACGCCCGCATAAGTCGCTATATGAAGGAGCAGCGAAATCAATATCCACGCTGAGTTATCTTTTATTATTTTGAACTTTTAAGGTATTGCTGCTGTTGTGTTGCTGCTTTCGAAATTTCCATTTATCGTCTCGCTCTTTAAGACTACAGTGCTGTCGCACTCTGTTCCTTGTGGTGTCGTGAAAATAAATATACGAGAATTACGACTCGACGCCAGTCACGCTGTTGCTCTCAGCTGACTTTAATGGAAATTCAACGTGGTCTTGTAAAATGAGCGTTTTACTAATCTGATAACAACGCGATAATGGCCATATCTAATCTGCTTGGTACCACAGTATCTGTTTTCAAAAGACTATATCGATTTCGTGCAGATGACTGCCCAATGATATATTGCGATTGTTTGATGTTTAGAGGATTTTCAAAATATTTTTTTAACCTTATCACTACAGCCTGACCTTACTCCCATGATGGCCCAACACATTGCTATGTGGTACTGCCTATTGATCTGCTGCTAGATACCAGATATCGGACCCAGGGAGTGTTTTGACCTGACCTGATTTTCGCACAGTTTATAGAAACACTTGGTAAATCTCATAATAGGTGCTTTTACGCCGATTGGAATATCGCAACGATGTCTTTTCATTATTTTTATCAGTTTGCTCGCAAATTTATTCAGATCAGTCAGCTCTGATTAGACAAATATACAGAATGGCAGAATCGGTCTAGTTCTACTATCAGTGTTTCTTACGCGGGGAAATATTGCTAAGCGAGAAAGAGTAAGTTCCGGTCGAACAAAACTTTCCTGACGCGTCGCAACGTTTGCAACGGAAACAGTTACGGCCTTGACGCGTTAATTACATTCATCATACATATTCATTCATTCACTAAGAGGATGTACATACAGGCATCCCCGACATCAGAGAGTACGATTCGTCGTCTACAGAGCTTGTACAATATGTTGGATTTAAAAAATAGCGAAATTATAGTCTTTTTATTTCGCACCTTTCGAGCTTGTAAAGCAGTAAGTAGAAAGGTCAGGAAATGTAAAGGTAATGTCGCTAGGGAAAAGGGCGGATCCCGAAGCAATGAATTGCGTCCTCGTGCAAGCTGCAAACTGCGGAGGTCTACTCTAACGAGGTCGCTGATAAAGAATATGGTAAAACTGCAGAGAACGAGTCAGTGCAAAGATAGATGATGCGTGCGCGCATGAATTTATGTATGCGCGTACGCGTAAACGCCCCCCAGGAACACTTGATAATGATAATGGCTCACGGAAGGTTTCAGCCTTTTTCTCGTAATTTCAAAGTGGCCCAGATCGTGACAAAAGTAAATTAAAACGAATTCCGCTCACTCAAACTATATTTTTTATCAAGATAAATACAAGCCATAAAGTGAAAACGAATTGTCTCACTCCGTTTTGGTATCTTCATCTCCCCCTAATTATATTAATCTTAACGAGATCTCCAATACGTATGTACAGTGAAATTCTAGTAATTGTAATTTCTCAATGTATCGTATAAAGAACATTGACAAATTTTATTCATTACCGTTGGAAATGATAGTTGACTTATCGTCCGTCTCTTCATCTTCGTTTACCATTCTTACGTCTATCTGTGTCAGAGAACGTCGCATGGTATTAAATTACACGCGTCGCCACTGGCCGTTGTTAGGGGATACAGACGGATTAAGCTTAGTTGAAGGCGTTTGGCATGAGTCAGTGCTTATTTTAGAACAATTAAGGGCCACCAAGCGAGAACGACGCATTTCAACGTACCAGAGGATTTCGAATTGATCCCGATGATAAAAGAACGCGTCCCCAATAATATTGTCATCAGCGTCTTCTTGGCTGAGCGATCATTTTTCATCGGGATTATCGTGGTTGCACGGTTGCTCGAACACCTACGATAAAATCGAAAAGAGTGCCGGAGGCAGTAAGCGGGCTATGTTAAATAGAGCGTGCAACAGGTCTTTTGTCAATTTTGCATATAGCTCCCGCGAGATCTCCGCAAGTAGAAAAGCACCAATCGCAAACGAGCATGGAGGTAACCGTTACGCAAATTACTGGCTGAATCGTGGAAAGATGTAATTCAGAGTCGCAACACTTTGATGGAGAGTTGATGGTAATTATCGCAATTAATCGCGTCCATAGAAATGACAAGACGCAAGGATACATGCATAGGTGTACTCACGAGAAGAGACAGAGTGTATGTAAAATATTCAACCCTTAGCTCATTAGGCTCTATTCATTTAAGTATGCCGTGGCTCAAAGGCATTAGCTCCTATGTCGGCAAACACCATAATCGTTAGCCGTCGTGCAGGTTTACAGAAACTAGTACGCAAATTCGAAGAGATGAGGACGGCAACGATGCGTAAGTCGAGCTTAATTATGCGAAAGCTCAAAGGACGGGGTTTGCATCGTGGTAGACGCGTGCTAATCTGGTTAGCTCCTTCCGGTCGATATGATCCGAGCGTAGACGTTGAAACCGTTGTCTTTATGACGGAACTGAGTTAGGGTTGCCTTACACAGCCACCCTTGCCAAGGTAAGGGTAGCTCCGTTAGATAGGGAGTTGGCAGCTAGGAGCTTGACAACAGAGCCAGAGCGTGCAGCCCCTGTTCCCTTGTTGACAGAACTAGCACGTGTCCTTATGGTCCTCTTTGAATGGCCCACATTTCTTTACTCTACGTATAATAATAACCATCGAGGCCTTGCGTACTGCATGCGTGCACGCGTCACCCTCCCCCTCCCCACCCCTCTGCCAAGAACCCCTTCGCGCTCGCTCTGAAACCCATCAAAAATCTACCTACCCCCCGCTACGTTTTTGTTGAGTATTGTCAAATCCTCGTGCATATAATACGAATGTACGTACAACCCTTCCATTATATTACATTATAATATTATTGCGGCTTCCTGCCCGATCGCCCCTGGTCTAATGCGCAGAACTAAAACCCATGTCGCTTTTCTCTCATTGTTCTCTCATTAACGCGAACCCTCGACTTACCCCTATAAGCATACAATTTAGCGCATAAATCAAAGACTCCATGACAGATCGTCAATCTATTGTCGCTATAACTATAGATATATGCTTTGTTAGGTACAGACTTTGGAAATGCTACGCGCATTCCCATTCGACGCGCTATGTAGTACACGTATGAACGCATTGCTATGCAACAAACGACGATAATAAATATCATCCTCACTGGTACTCCCGTGTGTATTCGATTGCGAGGTACTCGGTGCGTGTCACGCGAACCGTAAACGTGCCCTACTTCCGTCGCGCTGCTAGGATCGTTTGGTAGCTTCGTTATCGCGTTATTACCACATGCATTCCCTTTCGTACGTAATAACGCAGCAGTTGTATATGCAGGAGCGCGTAAGTTTGAAATTATTCTTGGCAACAGTAGCAAAGAGGAAACGTGTCCACGGTACGGTCACGCTACTCCTTCGTCAATGAAACCGTGACCGTGTTTTCGGTTGGCGATAAATTCCAAATTAAGATTAAGGCAAAGCTACTAAAGTCGGTGAGCGCTATACGTGTACACAGTTCCTCTTATATGCCTTCGTTAACGAAGATACGGATAATAGGGTGTTTAGATTCTCAGCTAGTGCAGCCTACCGATCGTGACCGGAAAACTCCTGGGTCGCCTTACACTGTACATCAACAGGGCCAGGACCGAAATAGCATCGTTTCTCCAAATAAAAGGACCAGGAAATAAGTGGTGCGGTTCCGTCATCAGTGACTTCCTGCACCACCGTCTACACTATTCGTGCCTGTAGCTCCCTTAAGCTTACGGAACCACTTCACCCTAGGTACCCACTCACTTGTCTTTCTTACCACTCGTGCCGCTACGTCTCTCTACGTACGTGTCTGATGGTGCGTACGAGGTACACCGTAGCCAAGGGGTATAAATAGAGTCCCGATGCAAATATTGCGGTCGTTGCCACCGCGCCAGGCCTCCAAACTAAAAGACCCAACGTGGTGCAGTTCAGTCCTTATACTTGGAATATTCTCGGACGGAGACAGGAAGTTTCGCGAGTGCCTTGAGAAATGCGAAGCGTACCTAAAGTTCTCAGAGGTGGTGAGGGAAAAAGGGGAGGTTCGACTCGCCGACATCAGAGGATGACGCTCTGAACGGTAAAGCAGGATGGCAAACTTCCGGGTCGCAAGAACTCGCAGGGTGGTATATACTGTATTGCATTAGTGTGTCAGCAGGCCACTCCTAACAACTCGCCATGACTCTTTGTTATTCAAAGAACATTTTCTATCGAAGGATCGACGGGTTGAGTCCGTTTCCGTTCTGCATTCGAAGTGACCCATTCTTGTTACGCTTTCGAGTCGCTCGAGTTCGTTGTAGGTACCCTGAGAAGGGTAAATCAGATTTTCTTATGTCCCATGCCGGGGATCGACGGATTGGTCTTTTTCAGTGTTGTCTCTATTTTATAAAACAGTATTTTTCTTCTGGTGTCCCCGAGTATGCTTATTTCTAATAACGGGTTTATCATTCTCTTAATATGAAAGTCGTTAGGCAATTTAAAGTCGATTTTTCTTTTTTTCTGCCAATCATCAGAGCGCAGATCCGCATTGCGAACGGCGATTTAAGCCGGATAAAGTTCGAACCCCGTAAGCGAAACGGGATAACTTCACGTCTGGCCCTAAAGCCAGACTATATTTATAGGTCGCAGCTGCACAATGCACTTGGTGCCTCGCGAGAACGCAACGTCAAAGAGCGAGTAAAGGACAGAGAATCCAGAGGAACTACGGCCCTTGTTACTCGTCCTCTGTTACCAACGTAAACGCACGTGCGCCGCCTCACTGCTCGTAATAACATAACGGTGCGTTAAAATGCGATACGCACAACCGCATGGGAATCCTTCTTCGAAGATGGATATAGTAAGAGGGCACCGTAGTAGGTCTTTATTTGACGGTTCCATTGGCACCACTTTAAAATTCGATAACCTCAACCCTTAGACGAGGTAGACGCTTATTTATGGAATACAGAAAACACGTGTAAGTGCGTGTCACGTCTGTCCACGAGTACGTTGAGTGCTAGGAGGCACGAACCGGTCCCGAGAATCCCCATAAACGAGAAGCATTGATAAATGTTTATGCGTAACCCCCCATACCTTCTAGCCCGTAAGAATGCTCGAGTGTGCCTTTCGAAGGGTCGTGCCTAATGCACTTCTAAATGCAGCCACTGTGCCTGTCGGATGCGCCAATAATCGCGTTGCATATGCCGACCGCACCATATGCCTGGGCTAATGGAAGGCTAAATGGCAGCCATTTTCGCTTGGTAGTGAATTCGAACTTACCACAGGGTTTTCTTGGTAAATCGTTAAATTGACCGCGTCAAAAATAAGGCTGCCCGGGTCAAGGCAGCTGTGAAAATTCGGATGAGGTCTGCACAGCTTGCTAACATGTAGCAAGTATACCAACTACTCCATTTCTGCTGGGAGCAATATTCCTTAGCAAGTCGAAGGATTTTCCTCTGAGTGAATGAACTGCTTTCTCGTCTGAGTGAAGACGAGTGGATGAAACCCTTGAGCCACCCGACACCCTTGTTGAGTTGTAAGGGTTGTCTCTTGGGTCTTAGGAGTGTCGCTCGCGAGGAGGATGAACACAATGAAACGTGGTGCGAACACAAAAGTATGTTGTGTTATATGCCTATGTTACGCATATATATGCCGAAGGGTGAACGTGCTACCCTTAGATTCTCGTATTTCAAATTGTCCTCGACGGCTATGTAACAAACGTTCGGAAGTTCCGTACTATTCTCCATCATTTTTTCTTTCTATCTCTCCGTATGGGCGTACCTTACCTTCGAAGACGCGTTCTTATTCCCGTCTCTCGAATTACTCTCCGATGTGTAATTTGTGAACTTGCTAAGATCCCGGCGAACCGGACGCTTCTTGCCCATTCGTACGTAAATCTGTGAGACGGGCAAACAGATGTGACCACGAAATCCGACAAATCCTAGCGCACATGTCCCGGATGTCTCTCTGCGGCTAGAATAACATTCTTACGCGGCGGCGAGACGGTCTCAGAAATCCTCAAGAAATGGTACATGATGCTGAGGAAAATCAACCTTGGTATAAAGGAGCCCGTATTTTTCCTGGTCACCGGATAAATCACTTCGAGGGAAACTTTCCTCGGCATCATTAGGGATTGGCATTCCTGGCGTCTGCGGGACCCTCTTTTTAACCAAGTAATAAAATTAGGGGACGCGCCCTCACGGCACTCTTCGAACGACATCGATTCTCTCCTGTCGTTCTCTTCCCTCCATAAGTTTCCCTATAGTAGACTTCTAGTGCAGTTGAAAAAAAAAACACGAGTCTCCCCGATGCTTTGTTACTCTTCTTGAACGTTTCTTTGTCTTGTTAATTGAAACCTTCTAAGTGCGCCACCCTCAAAAATATCCAAGTCTCACCACTATGACTAACCGCCATCGTCGTCTCTCCCTAACCTTCAATTTCTTTTCCAGATATCGCCATGGACTGGTCAGATCATGCCTTGTGGTGGCCAACGCGAAATCAGTGGCTGACCAGAACAAGAAGCACTTTAGATCAGTATGGAGTTGCAGCCGATGCGTTACTCCACTTCACTCCGATGCACAAGACTCTGCGGGTACAGCTGCCAGATTTGAGGTGTCTAGATTGCAGGGTAGACTTCTCCGTCAAGACCTTCAATGCCGTCATCAACCTCTGCAAGGAAATAGGTGAGTCCATGCGGTTGATACTACTCGTGAATGAAATAATTAATTTAATTATGCAACCTTGAGCAACGGGTGGAAGTCGTGTTATACACGTGCCGCAGCGACGTTGTATTTGAATTAAAGCGAGTCTGCACGAAGTACGTAATGACTCTTCGTATCTGACAAAGTATCGCCCATCCCGGGACAGGTGACTTTTGTTTCATAATTATTCGCCATAATTAACTAACCCATAAGCTCCCATTCTGGTCACGCGAAGGTCAATCTGACTGTAAACCTCTAAATTTATCACCGTGAGGCTGGTTCTTTTTTAATGAAGGAAGTACCTGAGGCATGCTAATTGTCCTAACGAGAAAATGGCACATGGGAAGTAGTCAGCTGCATGTATATATATATATATATATATATATGTGTATACATATATATAATTCAAATGATTCGTTCTTAGCTCTTGTATCTTAGTAAAGTCGATATCTAATTAGAGCGACTCGTGAATTCCATAGGGTCTCGTCATAATAGTTCAGACGTTACGCCTACACGGAACCACTGTAATTTCCTGGTTTAAGTGAAACGCAGAGGGAGGCAATTGACAGTACAATTTTCCCAGGATTGAACTATCTCTTATGTAGTTCTTGTTGTTTAGGGAAAAAACTATTACATGCTTGGCAATTACTCACACCAACTAATTACGCCGTCTTTTCGCTTGTTTCTATGGTCAGAGACGATCCGAATAGATAACCTCATTGCGTCATAAGCGTATATAGAAATGCTCTGCAATCTTTTGTATTTACACGGAGTGACCCGAGGTCATACGCTTAGTCGATAATTTGCGAAAGTGCATAATGGCGGCAGAATGTTTTGCCAATTTACCAAATTTTATGTATTACATCTCACATGTATTTCCTCAGGTATAAGGCATCCGGAAGAGCTGTCTTTCTGTAAACCCTTGGAGCCCAATCACCTCAAGTACAATCTAAAGGATCTACCGGCGAAAAAGAAAATTGAGAATCAGAAAAACGGCCACTGGAACGTCCCAGCTGACACAAACACCTTCATCCCAGTAAGCCAGAGTCCCAGAGGCTCAACGGATAGTCTCGATCAAAGTAGTCCGTTTATGTGCGCACCGGTTACTCCTACCAACAGGAACCACAGCACGCCGATCAGCTCTCCTGTTTCCGTGAGTATTACCCATAAAAATAATTACCACGTAGGACGATCGATCGTACGAATATATGGGGAAAAATAAATCAACAAGCAACTATGATTTTATAGCAACCCGGTACCTGGAAAAAGAACAACAACTCCTCGGGTTTTGGTAGCACAGGATCATTCAATGCTAACAACAGCACGATGAGTCTGGAGGCTCTGAACGGTGGATTAACGGAATCCTTAGCTCAGAGTCCGACAACCGTGTCTCCGGATATCCGTTCAAAGCTGGTCAGACCAAAGACGCTGGTAGAACGGGCGAGAATGAATGTGGCATGGCTGGACTCTTCACTCTCCATCATGGAACAGGGCATCCGGGAGTATGATACTCTCAGGTTGAAGTTCAAGTTCTACTCGTTCTACGATCTTAACCCAAAGACCGATGCGGTCAGGATCAATATGATTTACGAGCAGGCCAAGTGGCAACTACTAGCCGAAGAGATCGACTGCACTGAAGAAGAGATGCTCATGTTTGCTGCACTTCAGGTATGAAAATCCTCCATGTTGTTTCGCGGCATATTTTTAGTGAGCACCGAGAGTACGTAACACCACGGTTTAAACGTCCATTAAGAATCCGCCTAAGTGATAACAGGGGAAACTTCTGAAACTCGCATAGCGCATGTAAAAGAAGTAGATACCGCGAAACCGATTATTGAACGCGCGAACATTACCTTCACCGTGCACCTAGCCTTTACCTGGATCTAACTATTATACTATGGACTGTGCTGTCCTACTATGTTCGTCCCACGCGATGTTTTCGTATATTACTTCCTACCCACGACCCAACGGGACAAAATCGATAAAAGGAGGTCGTAGACGCAGCAACTCCTAAGAAATATTCTATCTGATGTCATTACATATCATGGACTATTTAACCTTGTAGGTGCAAGTCAACCTTCAAGCCAGCGTGCCACAGCCGAGCTACGACAGTAACGGAGCGTCCTCGCCGGTCGAGGATGATATTGATGCAGCCCTTACAGATCTTCAGGTTACCCTTGAGGGTAGCAATATCAGTAATAGTCCAAGTGACATAACACAGGTTCCGGAACTTTGCGATTATCTTCGCTTCCTGAAACCCAAACGATTCACACTTAAGGCATTTAAGCGGTACTGGTTCACATGTCGGGACCTTCAGCTAAGGCTGTACAAGACTAAGGAGGATACCAACAGTTCAGAAAAACCAGCACACATGATTAGTCTCCGAGGCTGCGAGGTTACTCCTGATGTTCATCTCTCTCAGGGACGTTATGGAATCAGATTGGAAGTACCCAGTGCCGAGGGAATGACAGAAATATGGATCAGATGCGATACGGTAAGTTTTTGAGATAAGCAATTTTTATGATAATAGTTTGAATTGGATTTATGTTATTGGTAATCATCTTCTGTCAGGAACAACAATACGCAAAATGGATGGCTGCCTGCAGATTGGCTGCGAAAGGTCGTACGCTGGCAGATGCATCCTATGAAAGCGAAGTTGACAGTATCATAGCCTTCCTGCAGCTGCAGAGACCTGCACCTGCTCCTGCTATTAATCCAAATTCTCTTGACATCACGCCCGAGGATTATGTTGCCCCGAGATTTGCTAAAAAGTTCAAGGGCAAGGTATGCTGGCATGGAGAATGTTGACTTAGTATAATATATTCCTGTCTCTGAAATTATCACGTAACCTTTACTTTTACAGTTGGTCCAGAGAATCCTGGAGGCACACGCTAACGTTAAAGATCTTCATTTAGTCGAAGCCAAATTAAATTACATCAAAGCCTGGCAATCTCTTCCGGAATATGGAATCTCGTTATTTGTTGTCAGATTCACAGGAAAAAATAAGGATGAACTTCTAGGAATTGCTAATAACAGACTTATGCGTATGGACCTTAACAGTGGGGATCATCTCAAGACTTGGAGATACAATACCATGAAGGTACGATAAAAAAATGTATTTTGTTTTAATTGTGGCATTTCTTTGAAAATCAAGTAATACCAACTGTCAAACATTTGCACAGGCATGGAATGTTAATTGGGAAGTGAAGCACATGATGGTTCAATTCGAAGAAGAGAATATAATATTTGAATGCCAATCTGCCGACTGTAAGGTCGTCCACGAATTCATTGGAGGCTATATCTTCCTGTCAATGCGTTCCAAGGAAGCAAACCAGACGCTGAATGAAGAAATGTTCCACAAATTGACTGGTGGCTGGGTTTAGGAAAGTCCCATAGAAAAATCACGTGCCTCTTGACGCATTTGCCCTTATCTACGTAACGCGCACGCACCGGCTGGAATGCATTTTTCTGAGTTGTTAACGCCCAGGGGAAAGTAAACGTGTCTGAACTGGAGGTTCGTTACTTCAGCGCCTCGCGGGAACTGCCTTAGTGACTGACAATTGTGGAAATACTTAATCTTAATGATCCTTTAATTGGGCGGTGTTGAAAATTGTGCTTGTACATAGAAAAACAGTACCGTAGAACGCGTCAATCGTAGTCCTCCCACAATATAGATTTTATAATATTTTCATAGATGATGGCACACGCAGGTCAACGATCTTTTACAAGATTTTTAAATATTTTTAATTGTTTTTATCACCGATTAATGGATTTACGATGAATCCTAATATATCAAAGTAAAAAAGTCTTTTGATAGTCAATGAAGAAATTAAGAAAGTAATTCATTACACATTATGAAACATTATATTTAGCTATATGGACCTAAAACACGCACATGATACCTTATAAGGAGAATTTATCGTGCCTTTATCGAAGCACATTTTAATTATAGCAATGCATTGAAGATATCAAAATAAAACTGTGAACTAATATTTTTACAGTTATTCCCAACCTCAAATTGAAGCCCATAATTTTAATTAGATTTTAACTGCTCTTTAGGACTACAAGTTAAGTTCGTCCGGATAAATATATTTTCAACATCACAAAACGGTGCTAGACCGGACGAAATTACCTTCCGTCCGCGAAGAAACATAAATGATCGTGTAAATTATTTGTTATTTTAATGTAAACTATATATAATAAAAAATATTTACTTGTACCGTTACACGCTATCTACACAATATTATATTATTATATATGTATATGTAACCAAAAATTATAGTTTTGTATATTAATAGACGATAGATGTATAATAAACGTAATTATTATTAATGTACATGGGAATATGTACTAATTATTCTTACATCTCAGTTATGTATCAAATTAATTTCACTGCAAATTGGACAGATTTCAATATCAGAATTTACATGATTATAGTTAATCTATTAAATAAGAGAGATGTAAAACTATGTTTTCCCCAATAATTTTCATTCGTTATTATCACTTCCCAAGAATGTTCAATCTTTATTTCAACATTATATATTAGCAAAAATCGCCATTTGTATACAGAAGAATAATTAATATTTTACAAAGTGAAATTCTCGAAAAATATAGAATCTTTGGGATGACTAGATGCGGGTCGCATTCCTTTAACTTTCACATCGACTATCAATGCTTCACATAAAATCATTAGAAAACTTGTATTCATCACTCAACAGTTATCGGTGACTGATTAGATGATTCCTTTCCTGGATTGTCTATACTTTTCATAGTAGACGGTTGACTAGCGTTCTCTGTACCTTTAAAAGCTGACAGACCTATTCTAGGAATTGTTGGCGGACTTCCGGTTCCTGTTGTTCCCCCTCCGTTTAATCCACCACCACCGTTCGTCTATTGAGTTAATACCATAGTAGCGAACAAATCTATGTTAAATGAATCATTATAAAAAGTAAGTATAATTACTTGAGGATGAATTGGCGGTGCAGAATGTACCAGTCTACCAACCAGAGATCCACTCTTATCTTTTTTGGTTCTGATCCATTCATGGTTTAGTACCCTGTCTAAGGTAAACCTTAATGTTATATCTGGTTCCAGAATATGCTTAACTATACTCTTGGCCAAGGTAGAAACTGTGTCCTTTACACGGGATCTGAATACCCAGTTTCTTGACATTTGATTCTTAAGAAGCTTTCGTAAATTCGAGTCATCGAAAGGCATGGATGCGTTAAGCATTATGAAAAGTATAATTCCCAGGGACCAGACGTCTGCTAATTTGGGATTGTAGGGTGTCCCAGATACGACTTCCGGTGCCGCATAAGCTGCCGATCCGCAATACGTATGACTGAGCACTCTTCTGCCGTCGTGATCGATGCAATACCTTGCGAAGCCAAAGTCCGCAAGTTTTACATTGAACTTGCGAGAAAGTAAAATATTTTCGCACTTCAAGTCCCGGTGTGCTATATTCTTTCCGTGAAGATAGTGAAGACCAGAAGCCATTTGTCGGAACCATAGCTTAGACTGTTGTTCCGGTACAACACCGTTCCTCTTGACAAAATCGAGGAGGTCGCCATTGTCGGCATAACGCATAAATATAAAAACTCTTGGACCGCGCTGAAGGATACTATGTACTTGAATAATATGAGGATTCTCAATCTTTGTCAGTATCTCTAATTCTCTTGGGAAAAATTTATCCAGGAAGTCACGTGGTGCTTTTTCTTTGTCAAAGATCTTACAAGCCAATCGCATTTTTTTCGTACTAGGTCCATCCACATATTCAGCAAGATGGACAGTCGCGTAAGAACCCTGCCAGTGAACACTTCAAGATATTAAAATGTCTTTGCATTTACTCTTAATGAAGGAGACACGGGATACTTTAAAATGTGAAGAAAACAAGACTAAACGATAGAACCCGAAGATAAGACAGTCTTCAAGAGATGAGACAAGTTCTTACGGTAATGAAATAAAAGGAAGCTGTGACAGACGGAAAAAGGAATGAAGGTTAATGCATGGAAATGGATTAGGATGGGGTGTAACCTGTCCAATTTTTTTGCCAATCAGATAGCCCCGCTGCTCAAGAGCGTTCACCTCCGAGTTTCGGGGGCTGAGTCGCGTGGCCATGCCAGTGGCTCTTCATTGGAGGATTCCCTGACTCCTGTCGTATGTAATCCTGTCTTTCTTTCTATCTGTCTTCTCCAGTACCTGTTCGCCTCTATTACGGGCACACTTCTTACTCGGAGAATATTTGTCACTCTTTTTCAAGCATCAAATACCAGTCACTGTCAGTGCTTTGATAAAGTCAAAAATTGACATCGGTTTTAACCGGGAAAAATTGGTCGACCCGCTCTGTCATTGGAGTTGTTGCAACACTAAAATTTTGGGCCTTGAGTCCAGCTCGTACCTAAGATTAATAGATACGGGAAAAGATCTGTGTTTCATTAAATCGCAGCCATTATATAAAACAACGAACAATTGACCAGCGTTCGTTACAAAGATATTCTTTGTTCACCTCTTTTGAAAACCGAGTACACAAGACGCACCTACCTAACGCACCATGTTCGGACACTTTTATAAAACATCTAGATATTCACTATGAGTTATCGTATTACCAGGGAAGTCCCACTCCGGAACTTGGGATACGTTTCGTGTTTAAAGAAAATTTGGATAGGACGAAGGAAAAGAGGCAAGTTTGCGATTTGACAGGGCACTAGGAAATTTTATGGACCGTGGAAAACTCGTTTTCGGTTGCCGGGGCCACGAGCCCTCGCGAACAACCCTCATTTATTCGTTTTCGACTGTCATCCTTAATTGTCATTCCTCATGGTATAGACCTCGGATATTGCTCCTTTTAGCCCTCAACATCAATTGTATTCATTTTACCAACTCCAATAGAATAAATTATAGTTTTATTGAAATCATATTTAATTAATTTGACATTAGATTTATTTACGTTTTAACAATTACGATAATTATATAAATTATTGTATAACTGTTAACTTACGCATTTAATAGAAAATGAATAATAAGCAGTCTTGTAAGTGATAAATTAATTTGGTTTTATTACCTCTGGAGAAAATAAACGATGTCAAGCATAAACTAATCAAGGATTAATAATGTTTTGATAATTTTTGTATAAAACTCCTATTATATGTATTAGGATAATAAAAGAAAGAGTATTAATGAAGAAAGAGTTGATGCGATTATCACATTTAAGTCTTAATCTACATAGAAAATTCTAGCTGCGATATCGTCAACTATCCAATTTATACCCTCCACCAAATTTTCTGCTGTCACCGCAGAACATTTATAAATTTGCCAATGATGAGTTTTGATATTTGGTAACTCTAAAACTTCAGCAATATCAGGAGCTGAAAGGGCACCAGGTAGATCTTGCTTATTAGCAAGTACAAGAAGACTAGCACCTTCTAATCTTTCTTCCTGTAAAAGCTTGTACAATTCTGCTTTGCAATCTTCAAGTCGTCTCCGATCTGCACTATCGACTACCCAAATCAAGCCATCTGTACACTCAAAATAATTTCTCCAGTAGGAACGCAGGGACTTCTGACCACCGACATCCCAAATATTTAACTTGTATCCCCGATGTTCCAATGTCTTGATGTTAAAACCAAGTGTAGGCGAAATGGTGTCAATCGGCTCTCCATTGATTCTCTTCAAAACGGTGGTTTTCCCTGCATTATCCAAGCCACTGAAATATCATCAAATAAGTGCCCACACAATCATAAACTTCAAAACAGATTGAAAGTATACCAAATTTTATGAATACCTACAGCATAAGAATCCGCATTTCTTTTTCCTTCTGCTTCAACTTCTTTAAAACAGTTAACAGACCCATTTCTTGTTAATTCAATAGAACAATAACCATATATATTTACGAAATTTATTTATAAAGCCGTATCAAGAATGTTTGATAGGTTAGACGTTTGACAGGAAAGCAATCCAACCTAACATGGCCAAGCCTACATTTCTTTGTGTGTACTTCAGCCTTCATACGAAGCACACATGCGAATAAGCAACTTGCGCAATATTGGATTGTTTGAAATATTCAAACATAAACTATATAACATGTCCCAGATATGAGAACATGTTACACTGTAACATTTGAATCAATGACCAATTGAGCCACTCTGCTAATAATATCAGGATGAGAAAAAGAGTTAATAACTGCTTTGGATATTTGATGCAATGAGGATTCTGAAAGATCAGAATCTTCAATTACTTGCGCACATTTTTCATCAGACGCGGCATCATTACTGACTGGAAAGCGTTCTCTCTTTTCTATTAGTAATTTTCTTAATTCCTTTGTATTTAATTCCGGTAAAAGCGACACGTGTTTAGGATACTCTTTGGATAATGCTGCTGCTGTCCATGTTACTCTTTTTGCTTTTTTTTTGCTTGGCGATTCTACAGGCTCCCTGTTCGCTTTAACTTCACGAAGGCATGCCTCCACCTAGCAATATTCATTTTTTTAAATATTTTAACGTTACATGGCTAATTATAGTTAGTATCCATATTCGTACCAATTTCATAGAACGATGAAGCGTACAATGCGGTTCTTCTGTAGAATTTAAAAATTCTTTCCCTAATCTCGTCACAATTAATTTAACCAATGCTTCTCTCAGCCTTGCTTCACAATCCGTTGGCAGCGGAAGCCATACGTTCACACTGACACTTAAGTCTAGTGATTCTACATAATGCCACCAACCAGCAGGAACAAATAATACCTGACCTGGTTCAAGCGTAATACATTTAGGCCTCTCTGGGACATTTACAATAGCTTCTTCATCCTTTTGTGTTGGACAAAAGAAATTAAATTTACTGTATACTGTTGACTCCTCATATGGAATCCTTGTAGGCTGTAATGCACTGGTACAACTGGGTGGAAATAAAATCCATTGCTTTCTGCAAAAATAAACAAATATCGTAGCAGTGTAAAATTATGGATATAATTAATAGACAGCAAGTTCATCACCTTCCATGCATTTGAGCAACTAAATTACAACCATAGGAATCTTGATGGCAATTAGTATGGGCTCCTTTATTTCCAATCCAGAGTGTAGAATCTTCACCCCATGCATCAAACCCAAATCGGCGCCAATCCACCGAAGCCAATATTTCAGGTTGATCTTTTAACCATTCATGCATATATTTGTAATCAAAATAATACCACTTGTCTGGTCTGTCACAGGAGTATGATTCTTCAAGAAATTTCTGCATGGTCATAGTTTGAGTTGAACATTTAATATCCCATTGTGGCTCCTATTAAAAAATTAAGTTTTCAATGGTATAAACATATAATTGTCTTTTATTGCCATTAATATTAATAAGTTCATGTGATATTTTATTACCATTGACCTTCCATTTAATCCAGTTCTGAAAGGTAACGGCATATCACCTAACTTCTCTGCAAGTTCTGTCAAGTTCCAATCCAAAAATTTCCAAATGTTGCATCCTTCATCATCTTTGAGAATGCCATGAAAAATAACAGGTTCCTTCAGATCCATTATTGCCTGCTTCAATATTTCATTGGATGGGGCCAAGATATTTGCCATTGCTGTTTTGGATTAATAATATTAAGTTAAATTATATGAAATAATATAGTGCATGTTATACTTGTATAACAAAAGGGTAAGAATTATCAATTCATCAACAATGAATAGATTATTACAAAAATTATTAAAATTGAAGTTTAAAAATAGGATTTGGTGTCTTAAAAACATCATCTGCTAATAAAGAAGTTCATAAATAGTAGAAACACCGCTTTCTGCCGGGAAGTCATCGTACTAAAAATTATACATTAGTATATTCAACCTCCCGTTCATAACCTGTAGTACAATTCCGGTACATAAAGAAGAATTATAGGACTTAAAAAACATATTCACATGAATTTATAAAAAAATAAGAATGCTGAATAACTCGAAAATATGTGTGACTCCTTTACGGACACTAGCTAGTCCTTTGCTGACCTTAATATCTGGACCTTTAGCTCAACAAACGCGTGTAAGTTCTTACCTTGATCCATTTGTACCAACTTTTACTGTCTTATAAGATGGAGGTTTGCGATTCTGTATATTATTTTATTCATTTATAGAATACCATTATATTAAAGCGAAAATATCCTATGCCACTTCATAAAAAAGGGCAGCGTCCTCCACCACTTAAGCACAAACAATTCATATACAATGTTGTGGCTGATACAGATATACAGAAACAGAGAAAAATAGATATTATCCTAACGTCATATGTATCTGGAGTTGGTAATAAAGGCCAGAGAATGAACATGCCATGTAATTATGCATATCATCATTATCTTCTACCTGGATTGGCTGTATATGCCTCACCTGAAAATATTGAAAAGTATGAAGATTTGAAGGATGACGCCAAGCAATATAGTTCTAAATATGTTGAGCGCACAATAAACCTACTATCCACCTTAAAGTTGTCAGTGTTGATGACATTGGATAATCCATGGACAATAGAGAAGTTTCACATAAGAAGCAGCTTGCGCAAAGCTAAATTTCATGTTCCAGATGAATGTATAACCATGCCTGAGAAAAACATTTGTGGTCCAGACTTATCGTTAGAAAATAAAGAGTTCTATGTAACAATCACTATAAATAATAAGGAACAAGTTAAAGTCAGATGTGCAATCCATCACTGGTCTGCAGATCCTACTAAAAGACTTCCACACAGTGAATTCGTCAAGATTCATGGTGAGGCAATATTCCCAGAGGATCAGGCTGTACTGGATGCTCTCCCGAAACATCGTCTTCTTGAAAGACCAAGTGTTTAAAATATAATTGTATGCTTTAGCACGTTTATGAATAAATTATAAGATTAGAAGGTTCAATGCTTTTTTATTATAAAACCATTTCAAATTCCTATAAAATCGAAATCCAGTTTCAATATTTCAAACTGAATTGCACAAAAGGATACCAAGAAACAAAGTATTTCTGCTGCATTACTGATTCTTTGAACTATAAATTGAACAATTTATAATCTCTTGATATACTTGTCATTATATCACACATACAGAATGATTTTGTACAGCTACAAAATAAAAAATAAATATAGCCATTGAATTTCAACATATACATACAAGTCGGTATGTACCTGTAACACAGGTGATACACCATGGTACAATCAATAATTGGAATAAACTACAACTTCAGGTACCTCAAACTTACTTCAGTGAACTGTTTTTCCATGTCGATGAATTTGTAACCCGTTTAAACACTTTTTAAAATATATATGTTCAAATGTAATATAAAATGGTGAAATGCCTGCGACTCCTACCACAGGAGAGAAGCGTTTCATTTGGGATGACGCCGAAGGTCTCGTGTTATTGGGGTAAAAAATCGGATTCTTCAAGTTATTCCACATTACACGTGTTATTGCTTATTTAAAATCATTTTCTTTCTCGTCAGAGTTCCAAAAGCAGAGGAAGAGCAAACAAAAAGTCGTAAAAAACAAGCTCAAATCTTGCACAAGACAAATGTTTACTGTCCTCACACTTACTTAATGTTAAACTTTCACGAAACTTTGAATCCAAGTGAAAAGGTATGTTAGTTAATTATATGCGAGAATCATCGAAATGTCGATAAATGTTCCATATTGTTGCACATTCACAGATCAGATTTCGAAGACTTTATATGAGAAAGGTGTTACCAACAGAACCTAATATCATTATTCTACAGGATGTGAAAGACCTTGTAATATACCTCATCTCAACTCCAATCACGATACAGTTTATCAATTTCTTTCATCTGCCAGTAGTAGATCGTTTCCTGAGAGCCCTCATCTTATATTTTCAATATTACATAGAAATATGGGAAGATTTGGCTCGCAAGCGTGAAGCTACAGTTAAAAAGGCTCCGAATCCTTTGGCAAGGGGCAGTAGAGCCAAATATTCGAATGAAATGGAGACACTTAGATGTGTATTAGGAAGAGAATATGCATATTTGGTGATTGGCTGCGGTGAATGTGCGCCGTATCACCATATGATAACTAATAAAAAATCAGCGTCTACTGCAAGCTCTCAGTCGCAAGGAGAAAAAGATCTGAGAATTTTTGAAGTATTGATAAGAGTTGCACACAGAGTGGTATGGATAACCCTTCAGCGCAAACATTACAGCTTAATCGGTTCGTCTGAAGTATATACAACCATCTCTTTCACGTAATTCTGATAATATTAATAAATACAACGCCTTTCTTCTTAGAAGTAGAAATGCATAGGCTGTTCAGAACAGATGCATATAATTCCGCTGATAGGAGAACCGAAGGAATATTCAACAAAATTATGCTGGAAGATGAATATATCATATTACATGGTCCAAGGATGCCAGAAAAACGAAAATTATTAAGAAATTCTCCATTGGCATATCAACTGATAAATACGTACTGCGACTATCGTATTATGGGCCTAGGTGAGAGTCATATGCATACCTTGTAATAACAATTATTAATGGCGAATTCATATTGTAGGTACAGTCAAAATAAATACACAAGATCCACGTGTTATTTATCTGCATAATGCACTCCTTGCTAAAGAAGAATCGTTAACCGAATTAGGCATAAAAGTTGGCATTTTGGGACATCCACGCTCCGATTACGATATAATGTTAACTCCACTCGAACAAGAACAACCAATTGTAGCTGGAAATGCTGAGAAAGATAAGTGGGAAAAAAGGAGATGTTCTCTGGCAGAAAAGCGTCAAAAAATTCTGGTGAGTCTTTCAAAGCATTTCATATTTCAAGGTTTTAGAACGTATCCTATGAAGCCGTGTTGCACCACATAAATTTGTGTATTATGTAATTACAATTTTTTTGTCATTTTATAAAAAGCATCAAGACCGCGAAACCGTCAGGATGCCGCAGTATCTGTTATATCCTGAATTTACGGATGTCTTCCCAATAGAAGTGGAGAAGAAAGTATGCGGTGAGCATCAAAAGGAACGCGAGGACGCTCGAAAAAAATGGGTTGCTAGAGAATTAAAACGCATCAATAATAAATACGTGGAAACGTCCTCTATTGCTACTCTCCCGGAATAAATATTCAAAGGAAAAACTTTCGCAATCTGAACCCGATCAATACTGAAGATGCCCAAAATTTAGAACACTATTTATAAAAAAAAAAGAAAAAACTTGACTGATATTTTTAAACATATAATATTATCTATTTACATACAATTATTGTCTAATCCATTTCATAGGCGTGCAGGTGACACAACCTATGGTTGCACTTTATTTATGCAATAGATTAGATTACTATCAGTCCAACAAAATAATATTTAATATTTACGGATAAACCATGGAAAAATCAAGTGGATACAAAATTCCATTCTCATTGAAATCCGCTCACTGTGTGTTTCTATAATCGTCTGATTATATTCTCTAAGTAATTTTGCCTAGCGCATGTCACTACGTATATTTTGAAGTTTTATCTACACGAATGCTTTTAGGCAGTATTCGTAAGAGATAATGACCCGTTTTATCGAATAACTATTAACATAGGCGTTTGGATATGCATATATCCAAAATAACATTTAGTAATCAGGAGAAAAGATTTGCCATAGAAAATTGATTTTCGCTCCGAATGTAATTTGCAATAATTACTGAAACAAACATGCAAACCGTACGGTTAAATAAACAAAAACCCAGCAATTACTAAGAAACTTCATAAACGCTACATTAATTGAACAAAAGTAATAAATTGCCTTTGCTGGGAATAAGTATAAAGAAATAATTGAACAAGAGGTTGCAGATATAAATTGTAAGAAGTGTGTTACTTCTTTTTATCGTATAAACCGTTCATTGGAATTGCAGAAGCATTGAGATACACTATGATTTAAAAAAAAACAAAGAGAGAGAGAGAAGAATATACAAGGACGTGTAAGATAGGGACAGACACAACTGAGCGCTACAAGGCAATGTAAAAAATATGCTTATTGTAATTGGTACTGCCTAATCAGAATAGTAATGATAATATGTTACAAGGACATACACATATAGGTACATTAGGAGCAGCGAATAATGCTTCCACGTTCAGATTCGACATCGCTGCTTCCGCCGCATATAACTAATAATTGTAACTGCTAACTACCATTAAATATAGTAATAACAATGTAAAGATGAGGATAGCGCAGATCCTAAGACAGAAGATTTTCGCTCCCCAATATGGGGCTTGACATAATTCATATTATTCTTTGATTCGTGTGACAATTTGCTACTTATACCAGTCAGTCGATGCTTGGCTAACAAAATCGTTGTTCGAGGTGCATCCACCTTTGATTTAACATTTATGAGCGGCATGCATACTTCGAACGGAATAGGAAACCCTTAATATCAATTTCATCTCGTCACCGAGATTCCGAGTTATATTTTATTCAGCTAAATCATTATAAATTGTCATACTTTAGCGCTCACTTACATGATTCCAAGATTCAAGTGCGAAATTCCGAGATCCACCGCATTCATAGTAACCAAATACATAAGAATACGTAATAACAATATTTGTTCAACGAGTGGCACAGCAAATCATATAATATTGACAAGTAAATTCTAAGGTCCCAGAATCTATGGCCGATCGTTACTTTTGATATTACAAAGATTCCTATATGGAGTATTTAAATAAATAAATAGTAGCGGATACACTGAGATGCCGCTTCTCAATTGAAACCATGTCACAGCGACAGACTCGCCATTTTGTAAAAAAAAATTACTGCGAAGAGCTTCGCATGGCTGTTTACAAATGATACAGAAGAATATCTAAAATATACTCCTTTGGCGCTTCTCATCGTTACTCTATTGTTCCATTGTAACTAATCATTAATTAATAATTGTCTAGATGAATATAATACAGTATGGATTGGGTGAAATTATCGATCATTATGCATTAACTGCAAATACCAATCGTATTTGATGCATAATTTTCGACCGATAAGACAATAGAAGGGATGCGTGAGCATGTATGGGCATATGAGGTATGCATTTTTCTTTATAAATTCAGTCGTGTTCCTGTGCAACGGTGCTCCACTCAATCAGGTATCTCAATGAGGAAAAAACTGTAAAAAATCCTTATTTTTTATTAGAACATAAACCAAAAAGACATTCTTTTTGGAGCAACTATTGGATATAGTGTGACCTTCGTATTGGACCTTCCCTACAATTGTTTTACTTTGAAAAGTACCAATGTATTTCGCGTTTGAAATCTATATAAAAAGAGAAGGTCTAAGCGCCGTCGTTAAAAACATGCTGTCTTGTGCATAAAGGCATATACACTCGCACGTGGAAAAATATTGGAGCATTCACGAGTATCAGGAAAGAATTTTGGATCCTTCATAAACTGTTTACGTGACACTGGGCGCCGACAATATTTTGCAAATAATCGATATCCGCTATATTGAACCGTTGTAATATACAAATATTAACTATGGTAGCAAATTATGTACAAAGCACATTCGTAAAGTCAGAATTCAAATGAAAATCCATACTGCGCGAAACCCTTGGTTTTTTCACGATGACAATAGAAGCTCTTGGATCTTTTCAGCCCCTGGAGTTCTAATTTCTGGCTATGGAGATTCAACCAAAATGACGGATCTGGTTGCGGTCATCTCTTGGTTAAAATAATCCAGAGTCTTGATACACATAGAGAACAAATGTTACGTGTGTCAATAGATGCTTACATCACGGAGTGTCTGTATGTGCTGAACATTGTGCCAATAACTGATGTTTCACTGCATTTTCATTTACCGATGAACAGTAAACATGATCATGTATATTCCTACAGCTAAAACCACAGGTTTTTTTAAATTCCTGCAATATCTGGATGGGTTCGATACAACTAGTCCTACGCAAGCGGCGTCTTGTAATCGATGCATCTATCCAGAAATACGAGAGGATCAAATGCAGCACTTACAAGCTATTCAATTTCCCCGACACATACCTGATCAAAAACATGACCATTTGTTTAGCATTATCTGTACTATACCGACAAGGATGCTACATGCCTTCCCATACAATCCATGCACCCATCCCTGTCATTACTTCAAATTCGCGTTAACTATACGACAGTTAGTAATACAATGTTACGTTTACAGCACAGACACGAACAGTATTTTTTCTCTACGTCATAAGGAACACGCGCGAACCGAATCATTTCCAGACTGGATTATCAGGGCGGAGGGGGCTACGAAGCGATATCCGACATGAGCTGAGCAAGCAAAGCCGGCTCCAGGAGCCCGTGAGTCTGGCCCATTCGCTCCAGATTACGAACATCTTTGTCAACTGCCTCTAACGCCCGTTCCAGCTCCTCCTCTTCCTCTCTCGATGGTTCATATTCTCCATTCCTGCTTTCTATAATAGGCAACAAGAGACATTGTCTTATATAGTATATTCATTTGATGTATAAATACATTCGATAGAGTCCTTATTGTAATAAAATATTATCAAATAATTACCAATGAACAAATCGTTAAAAGCATCAGCAGGTAAGTTGTTGAGCACATTGCCAAAGTCGTGCTCCGCTGGATCCAGGGATGCGAACACCTCATGATCTCCCAGTTCAACCTTGAGTCCTGTGCCAAGACCGAGAGAGCCCAATCCTAATCCAAGATTTAAATTCGACGAATTTGAGCTTCCTTGTGGTACATTCAAATTATTCAAAGTCTTGGTATGATTTTCGCCCGTGGTGATCTGATTCACATAACGATTTTCTTCATTAGGTATCGTTAAACTCTTCGGCTCCAGCTTAGTAGAAGGTGGTCGCTTCCGCTTTTTGGGTCTGGACTTAGGCTTAGGCCTCGGGATTGTAGGAGATGCCGGCTTCTTACGAGCCTTCTTTGGTTTCGATTCTTGGGCCTTGCGATGATAATTATCTCTTTTCCTAGCATGTTCCGGGCATAGAGGTAGTTCATGCGCAACATCGAATACGGGAACACAACACTGAGTGTTGTCACTAAACTTGGCAGTGCAATGTTCGAACAAAAGCTGATCCCCATTCAGCATTATGTGCCGGGAACAATGGCGCGTGCAAGGTAAGGACGTCTGACGACAGCCATCCGCCCCGCACGGTCCTCCTACTAGTAAAGGTCCATCTATAATTTTACTTGTTCCTGGCGAATTGTGCAGGGCTTTAGCTGTGGACTCGGGATCTCGGCAAGCAGCTTCTAATAAACAACGCGTCCTCTCACGCAGTAGGGCTTCAGACTCTGGTCCGCTCTTGTGCAACTGGATCAATCGTCGACGCAGTTGGGAACGCAATTGCGAAAGTCGTGCTGAGCGATTTAGAGCCATTGGCGTTTCGCCGGAGAACCAGTGACGCTGATATACGGTCATCTCGTCACCACTCGAATCGCTGTCCGAAATCTCGTCGCCCGCTCGAGGGTAGTATAATAGAGTGTGATCTCGGCTCTGTCGCCTTGATTTTAATCTTTGCAGATTCTCCAGATGACGATGTTTTCGACGAACGGTATTAGGGTACCGGAGTTCCACACTTCTTGCGCTACTGCCTTCCTCATCCAATTCCGAGTTTCTGTCCGACGCTCCTCCGAAACCCGTATCCCCAACGGATTCCATTTTTATGCTTTGCTTTATACATTTTCCTTTTACTTTGTTGTTTTTACTATTCAGGATCACCCTAGGATTTTTCGAAGGCGTCAACTTCGTGTTTCTTCCAGTAGCCGCAGCAAATGGTTCCGGTTCGCTGAAAATGTACGGATCGACGTCTTGTCGAGCCTCAGTTTTCAGCAGAGCCTTCAGCCGGTCCGAAAATTTCAATTTATTGTCCATGTTTGAGTTCTCGCGAACAGGGACCTTCACCGATTGCTGCCTCTGTCCTTTCCCGTTCCACCTGCATTCTCAAACTCTCCAAATCAACCTTCCTCCTATCTAGGTAAGACTTAGCTCACGCCATATGCCGAGGCCCGTTTATACATTCAAATTACAAAAATAATACTGGAGAAAGGATATAAAGATTTTTCGTAGTATAAGATTCATGAGCTATTTTTCAAAGTATTTCATCTTCACATACAAAATAAAAATCAGGATAACAATTTAAACGGGACTAAATTCAATTTCGTTTTCAAAGTAAAAAATACCTATTTAGAAAGTAGTTACTGTTGCATATTATGCAGTTCCATTGGAAACACGTATGGTATGTAAAAAAGGTTGTCCATCAACACGATTCACTCAAGAGGATGAATCTTTAACAGAAGAGTAATAAAATATTTTTAATATTTATAGCAATACTAAAAGAAAACGCATTTATCATAAAAAGGTATATTTTAAAAATTACACACAGAGCTCATTTGAATGAGATATAATCACAAGTGAAAGAAGTTAAATTAATCTCTCCTTACTTTATATAAAAATTATTAACATAAACGTTTAATTCACCTTCTTTAAAAATTATGCAGTAATTAGACTTCTATATTTTATATTATAAGTGCCATTGCTCCATAACAATGTGTTCATCTCGACACAAACAATGCAACAAGTTATACTACTTTTTATATGAAAAGTGAAGTTCCACAGCATTGTAATAATATCAAATTATGAAAAATGCAAACTATTAAAACTGGTCTGAGCAACAGGCGTAAACTTAGTGCATGGCTAGAGTAGGGTAAAAATAATCCTTGCCTAGCATCGCTGTTCACACCAAACATGTCCTATACATCTTTGACAGCACTACTTCCATGCATTGAGTACCACAGTTGTAAATGATGCTTGAGAGAGCTCTGCGAATCTGCGATAGAGCAAGGCCATCATCGGCAAAGCCCTAACTCCTGAACTTTGACACCAACACTTTATATTGGGGCAGGTCACGCTGTTTGGTTATGTTCACTTCGCTTATTGACAATATAACACCAAGTAGCGTAGCTGTGCGTTGAGTGAGCTTAAATCCACAATAGACGAAACGCTTGTCACGCTAATTGTTGATCAAATTTCAACCCCATAACAAGGGTGGACTCAGTATAACAAGAAGACTCACAGAGCTGCATTTATCAGCTCAACATCCGGCCGAGGTTGGAATTGATCGAAGATGATCCTGCCAAGTTTATAAAAATTGGCTGTTTCACAAACACACCTGACCTCCACTAAGAAAATATTCCCCAAAGCAATTGTAAAGCCACGCACAAACTTCAGCACTCATCGATAATAACATTAGAAAGACATGTCAATTGTGAAGGCAGCAAAATGGCGGCTGCTGACCAGACGAACCGTCCGAGACGCGAAAAATCCCTGAATTCGCAATGATGTTGCGGCAGAATCCGCATAAAAGCTCTTTTCACATGTATCTCATTAGGCTTCGTATTCGCAGCATTAGACTGAAAAATAAATTTCACTTTGGGCGTCCGTTCGCGTACAAATGCGAATGGGAATTTCCAGCGTCACAATGTTTAACCTAACCTAATTTATTTACGAAGGCGCTTTTATACCGTAATTGTAACTACCCTTTTTATAAGTTATCACTTTCGGAACACAAAGATCTTTAAAAAAATTGCATATATCCCTAGAATGCTTTCAAATACTCCAATAAAACTTTGAAAAGCTTTTATAGAGTAATTTTTTCCAAAACGACGTACTCGACTTAGCCGCGCACTTCGGCGGAGCGCTTATTCCACTTGATTATTACGAACTTTTTATAACATTTTAATATTTACATGACGAATATACTCTTTAAGTATTTTTCCATTATTTTAAAATTGATAGTCGGAAGTAGTTTTTACGCAATGTTTGTTAATGTTCTAATCACCCTTGTTATTACAAACATTTTAATAGTTGTACTAAGAGTATTTATGTTGAAGTTTGAAGTTAGGAAAAAGTTCATAATTGAATAATTATATTCATTGATATAGCGATACCTATAAATGTGAGGATTTTCATATTACCAAAATGAGATTATTAATATTCAGATAAGTACTACAGTACGAAAATACTAGATTCTTCAATTGATGTTAATGAATGATCAGCTTAGTAGTACATGTATACAATTTTTAATATTAATATTTTGTGAATTTATGATATTGTTTGAACGGAACAGAAGAAGTTATTACGCTCTTTTAATGTTTGTCAAAATCCCACTACACTGATTACAGTGAGCACCTGATTCTGATAAGTCAGATGACAGGTGTTATAATATGAACCTGAGATCAACAATGTATATAATAAAAAAGTTATCCTTGCACTACTTACAGTAAATAAGCTATGCATCACACTTTTGTCGTATATTTTTTAAATAGCCATTAGGCAGATATACTCACCGTTTATAATTACAGTCATCTCTCTTTGTATGAGGAAGTGTGGTAAATTTATAAGAGCAAAGTCTTCATCACAGAAGATATTTTTCCTTAATATTTTATTGAGTTCTATAAAATATTTTTATTGAAATGGTCTTACCAAGCAATAAAAATATAATTATACTTTTGAAATGACAGAAGCATACGAAACAGAAATTGAAGTAATAATCTGAACAAAAAATTAACCTTCACTCATAAACGCATTTTTACACAAGAAATCATAAGATATTTTGGTTACCTTGTATTAAAAATAAACAATATTACGAAATAATATTCGTTGTCGAAGCGACAGATTATTCTGTATTCAATTTACCAGTCTGTCGCATTATTTTTCATAATTGTTATCGTATGTTCTTTTTCCTCATTACAAAAAGAAACATTAACACATGGGTGTATATTACTTATTTGAAGGAGGATACATGGTATACGTCTGTTCAAGGAGTGGTGCACTAGAAGTAATTAATTTTGACATGAAACTTCTCTTCTATTTAATCATTCAATACTAACTCAACATACTCATGATTATATGTATACACATATATCATATTGGTCGATGGTATGAAATCATTATCAAAACTTCCACTTATAGACACCACATATCAAAATAGACAAATTGAATACCAAACTTTTTAACAACAAAGGTATGTTATTGCAAATATTTATCTTTTAACAAGACGCTATACAACAAATTGTGTACACAGGACACACATACAAGCCCTTTCAGCTCAATGATCAAACATTGGTAAGTGATAGACCATTTTTACTGCTTTATATTGTTCAGCATTTGTTTTCCTTCACGATTGTGACACAATATTTAATGAGTTTATTATAAAAAAAAAGTTTTTATGCTAACAAGAAAATGACTAACAGATGCAAAAATGAATTGAGCTTTCTGCTTCTCTTGTTTAAGAATTTAAAAATAAGTGATGGAAAAACACTGTACTACCCAAATATTGTAATAGCCATTAATCATAATTTAGAGCTTTAGTGGTTTAGATTTTCAATAACAGCAAACAAATTTTTTTAAAGCTTTAAAGCTTGCTGCAAGACACACTGACTCGGTCCTAGAGTGCGTTACAAAGACGAATGAAACAGAATAATGTGTTATATAATTTTACTGTATGAAATTTCTGATAAATCAGCAGACTACTAACAGACCAGTAGTCATATGACCGTTGTATCGAAAATAGATATTGCCTCTGTGGTACTTAGGGACACGATGCTACGTTGGAAATAACATAAATCTTTGATATATATTACGTATGAAACAATTACATGATGTATCTTACAATACCTTACAAATGCAAATCATATTCTATAGTAAGTAGTGAAAGTAGTTCCAATGATACAGTCTTCGAAAAACATCATTCAATTTTCAATGCTATTCCTTCTACTCCACTCTTCGAATCAAGTCAATGTGTTCAATCGTATTATACCTTATCCTGATTTCTAGTGTATGGTAGACCCGAAGGACGGTGATTTCTCAATTTTCTTTTTTTATTAAAAACGTCATGATTGAATGTTGTATGAGAATTTGATCGTAAATATTTACGTTACGCACTTATTCTCCGCTGGGGCTTCTGTCCCTTTACAACAGTCGGTCGACCTTTAATGAAACCTTTCTTGCGTCTCGCCGTCTGAAACATCAATGTCCCACCCCCCATAACTTCAACTACGTTTCCAGATCTACTATTGCACTCTCTCGAGAAAGGGCAAACGATACGAGAGACAATTTATAATATGTCTCTTTATTCAAATTCTTATAACAAAACACTCACCTTTTTACTAATGTATGAATTTGTACGGCGAGTGATAGTACGCTCGGAGATTGGGATCCTCGGGCGATTAAATTCGTCTGGCTTTTTAACCCTAGATAAAAATAGAAATACTCTCTGTAATCTTTTGTGAAAAAAAATAATCATACCCTTGAAGAGCTTCTGACTATTGAAGGAAAATAAGAATCACCTGTAAATCCTAACGAGCCAATGCTCAGTAGTGTAGGCCTCCTCCAAGTATGTCAATTGGAAATTCTTGTTTCCAATTTCGGCATTGCGAGTACGATCGTAACCAGACGGAGATCGAAAATCTATTTTCACCTCTCCAAAACGATAGTAACTCAACTTGTACATTAGGGAGTTAAGAAGGGTTGGCGAACCTTCAGAATCGACACGGAATTCTCCCCTTTCTGTGAAGTAATCGCTCTCACGAATATCATGGGGATGTTCGCCTTCAGCAATTCTCACCATCCACAAGAACTTATTAACATCATCACCGGAATAGCCGATCATTCCTCCAAATATCACTAGAACGTAATCCACATCCAAGGAGGTCATGATCTCATATGCAGCACTTTCATTTGAGCTCATTGCTTTACCGACTAATGCAATATGCGAATTATTCCATGTATTATTATCCACCAGGGTTGTTCTGTTCAAATAATAAATATATTTCAACATTGCTTACCTAGTTTTTGACGTAGTTATCGAAGTATTTCTCTTACCTATTAGCCATGCCTGCAATCTGGTACCCATAATCCCACCAACTCATGACTCGGGCATCATTAGGTGTATTTTGAGCAAGCCAGTAATAAGCTTCCCGAAAATCATCCAGAATGGATTTACCACCATCATTGCTATAGGATGCGAGAACGATAGAAGGACTAGAATATGCGTTGCTCGTGACCCAAGTACAATGAACCGTGAACATCATCAGCAGCATAAGTATACCAATAACAACACCATTCCGTAAATTAGCTCCCAATCCATCTCCACTACCCTTAGGTCTTTCGTGCTTCATACGCCTTAATTTTCCGGCTTTATCGTACAATGCCCTTCCGGGACTTCTTTCGCGTTCTTCCTCACTTTCCTCCTCGCTACCATCACCACCCTCGCGATCACCATTTTCTCTGTCTTCCTCTTTCAGGTACAACTCCAAGAGTCCACTGAAGGCAACTCCGGCCAACATACATACGACAGGTGTAAGGGTCAACATGAGACGTACCATCACTCCAGCAAAGTATACCGCACTTATAGCGTATAGAACAACTAAAAAGAAATTAGATTTTGTTTTGAACATATTAAATAGAGTAAGATCATACAATGCGTCGTGTCATAGATATTCACCAAAAACACGCTCGTCGTTGATATGTTTGATGCAATACCATAATCCAACAGGGAATGTGGTTACCAGTATTTGTAGATCAAAGAAAAAGCTAAACCAAGTGGTAGGTTGATGTTCGGACACTGAGGCAATAATGGGAATGTGAATTTTCGCATATCCAGTATCCCACAGTGAATAGAAACGTCCGCTCCAAGGCGCGACTACTCCGGTGTACGTCAACGCAATTAAAATTAGCAAGAGAATTGCTGCAGTTACGGCGACCACGCCGCCGAAGTACTTCATTTCTGATTTCGTAAGTACTGTTCTGAGATATCTGAAAATATAAGAATATGTTAGATAACATTTTTATAAAAAAATTAAGACTGAAGTCAGAAGATTAGAGAGCAAATGAATTTTATTTAAGAACTTTGAATATGACATTTTGGATACCAGAAATAATTTTACTACGTCTTTATTAATATTTATCTTAAAAATTAATGATAAACAACTAGTAATCTGATCTGTAGGGTATAGTATATATGCCTTTAAGTACCTGAGAGCTGCCACAAAAATCAATAATCCAAAAACACCTCCAGCAGCCATGTGTTCAGATGTTCGTATTGGTTGAAAACCAACAAATGGTATTTGCATACTCAATAATAATCCCAAAATATAAAATGTTGTATAACTTGTAAAGAGCCGATTGCTGTACCTGTTCATGACCAGCAACGCGAATACGTGGAATGGAATCAAGTTGATAATGAAAACATAACCACCCCAAGCAGAGACCATATAAAAGTAGGATAATGCGGTCATTGATGCCCAAAATATAGAGCCAGTTTTCACTGATTTGACCCACAAATAATAGGTAAATTGGAGGGCAAAAATTGCAATACCCTCATTATCATAACTACCAGCTACTGAGCGTGAAATATAACCAGGAACTATTGCAATGAAACAAGCAGCAAATAAACCAGCACCTGCGCTCCAGAGCTCCTTTGTTAATAAATACGTTGAAATGGCTGTAAGACCACTAAAAATAGGAGCTAAGAATACACAAATGTCTCTTATGTGTATTGGAATATTAAGTGAGTGAAGAATGTAATGAATTGTTCCTGATGTTATCATGAGACCAGGATAAACTGTCCCACCAACAATACGACCCAATGGATACCACGCTCTCTCGTCAAACCAATTCAAAAAATTATAGAACCCATGTTGGACCATGTATGCTGTAGCTCGATAGTTAAACCTGTATTGAAAAACAAAATTATTGAAAACTATCATTCCGAGTTATTCAGAAAAATATTGAAAATTATTATCATAAGTACAAGTTCATCGTCCTACTGTTTAGTAAGGTATAAATGCATAATTCTATAAGAATAAAGACTATAATTCGATAATGATCAGAGCGAATTACACTCCGAATTAAATTATAAAATGGAATAACATCACATACCAAGGATCGAACTCATGGATAATGCTCTCAAATCGGATAACGGCGAAAAGTCGAGAAGCAAATCCTGAGATCCAAGCAAGAAGTAAAATCGTGAAAGTAATAAGGGAGCTGAGCCCAGCGGCATTCGTTAGCGTCGAAGACTTCATTTGCTTAGACGGTGGTTTCTTATCCGGGAATAAAACTTTCTTCGTATAAGGAGCAGATGCTTTATTCGGTATCATTGTTTTTTATTCTCTCGCCCGGTAATACAATGATTTACGTAATTTTCCACGAGATGTTCTCCATACATGCACAATTTCGTTCTCACTCGACACGTAGCAATCAAGCAGACCAACAATCGTTCTAGCCAAGCAGTCGGACACGTCAAATGCCGGTTACAGACTTACCACTGTTTTTCGTACAAAATCCCTATGATATAGTTCGAGAAGTGACTTGAGAACCAACCCAATAATTCGAGCTAACTGTGAAAAAAGTTGTCCAATAAGTAGAATATAATTTTCATGAATGATTTATTGGAAGAGATCGGGGTACTTACGTAATATTTTACATCAAGGGTAAAGTTATTAGAGAAAAGAAAGATAAATGGTAGGAGTTACAGAAAACAATGATAACCATATCTATGGATGGAAATGGTGAACTTAATTTTGGAATATTTATATAGTTTAAATCATTGTTTCATTCTGCATTGTATGATATATATTTTAATTACCATCTGCTAAATGCACTGTAACTCCACTTATATGTATGTACAATGTAACTCAATTTCATTTATGATAATTGATAAATGTAGCATGGATTTGGGTATTGACTTATCAGGATCAATATACCTTCTTACTTCACTTTGAGGGAAAAACCATATTAAAAGCAAAAAAGAGAAGGAATAATTGAAAAACTGAAATTAAAATCTAATAATAGTTAAATTGATTGTCTTGTTATATATAAAAATATATATATTTAATAATTCCAGAACCCTAATTTTATAATATAAAATAAAAATCCATTTGAATTAATTATATAATTACATTTCGAGTTGCTTTCTTAAATACAAATTAAAAGCGGTGAATAGTTGAATGGTCTTGCAACTTGTCTAAACCTTTCAAGTTGTCCCACCAGTATAATAATTTATTATTCAAAATTAGTTTGAACCATGGTGTTAAGGGTGCATCAATTTCTTTTACAAATTTTTCAATCTGATCTCTTGGTACCCAACGTATTTCACTGACTTCATCTGGATTAGGATCTAGAGATACTTTATCTTTCTGTAGAAACAAAATGTAATCTATTTCATGTTCACCCCAATATCCATCAGATGCAGCAAAATAGTGGATCCTTGTTAAATAAGTGAAATCTGTTGGCTGAACTTCGCTTACAGGAATTCCCAGTTCATAAGCAAGCCGCCGACGTGCAGCTCTTTTAATACCCAAAGCATTATCTTCTTCTGCTTCACCAGGAATTTTTGCAGAAGGATGACTGCAGCATGTATTAGTATATGTTTCCGGAAATGTAATCTGTAATGACGAGTGAATAAGTAGCGATTGCGATGCACAGAAAGGAATTATATATTTTTTTAACTTACTTTTGTCGGAGAACGTTTCTGAACTAGTAGGTCACCATTACTGTTAAAAAGGAAAACACTGAATGCTCTATGAAGAGGTATGCTACCATCTTGCGCAACTGTATGGCTATATTCTTTTGAAGCCTCTCCAACTGGTTTGTCCTGTTCGTCAACAAGAATACACAGTTCTTGAAGAAGTGCTTTTTGTAATGGAGCGACTTGCATTTTCGTGTAATTCCTTTTAACAACACACGAGACTCCCCGTAGGATAGCACAAACTCCTTTACTTCCTCTGGATAACATACTGTAAAATACCAGCTTTATAACAACTTTCAACAGATATTTACAGTAGCCCATAAATATTACACGATAAGGTTTCCAGTCTAAAAAACTCACGTGTTTGACATAAGGAACAGCTTAAATATATTCGATGACCCGATACACTTGCTGGCCTTCCTACGTTATAAATTTGTATGAAAAGCCACGTGTTACTAAATTTATGTATCTTTCATAATGGCATGTGTTACAAGGTTTTTTTTTTCAAGTGTCATCATGATGGCAGCCATGCAATAGAATAGAACCTATTTAAATGAGTCTAGGGATTTTAATCATCGTATGAATGCTGTTTCGCGCTGCATGTTACGACTTGAAAATTCTAAACGTATTTAAACCTGTCCTTTGCAATTCGAATTTCGTATTTAGAGACCTCAAAGACGTTAGAAAGATGAGATCTCTGAATCAATTTAAGCGATTTAGTAGAATGTGCAACTGGAGGTCACGAAAGTATATCGAAATAGTATAACTGAGTTAACTGTTATTTTAAATAACAACAACACAGCTCCTTTCTATTCATTTCAACGTGAATTCTGGATACTCTCAGGAGTGCATTCAGAAATTTTACTCAAGGTAATTCGGGCACATTGCATCCCTTTTTATTAACATTATTATTATAAAAAGGATAGAATGATACTAGAGTTGACTCTAGAGAGATCTGAACGTACTCCAGGGATTCGACTTGAGCCCACAAGGGGGTCGCAGCAGTAACTTAACACAACAAATTCCGCGACTCGAGTTCAGAGCGCTCGTTATTCCACGAGCTGGTCACTTAACTGGTCTCTTTAAATTCCCGTTTTATATATTTTTTCCTTTTTACTATATTTATTTCTTTTTTAAATCTCAACTACTCCTCCTTACTTTTCCACTCACATATTTCTTTATTTTCTTACTTATTTTTCTCATCATTTCTTAACTTGCTCTTTACTCCTGTCCTTGGAGGGTAGTTCGCCCTGGATGAAATCATTGATACTCAATGAGTACTGTAAACTGTAAAGTTTATCGTAAAGAATAGCACTTATCAGGTAGTATCCGGCGGAGGATACTGCCGGCATAATTTCGACACAAGTTCGGCGGTTTTGTCATTGGTATAAATGGGATTTTTTCAAAGATAATTATCTTTAGTTGTAATAACAGTCAATGATGAGTCGATATGTCGGAGTCGCGCGATAATAAATGTACGTAAAAGTCTAATTTCTTGATGTTCAGTATATAGCATTGTTCGATATAACAGTCAGCGTGATTCGACTGAGAGTTATCTATCGATGTGATAAGAGTAAATAAAAGGAATCATCAGTTAACTGTCTATTTGATACCTATGTTTCAAAATCAACGTTAATTAGGATGATGCACCATCTATCGGTGAAATATGAAACAGAAGAAATAAGAACCAGCGCCATTTTAGCAGCTTTCACCGAGTTGCGGTATAAACAAGTATACAGTTGTCATTCAGTGTTTTCAAGTTGAACGCGCATGGTTTAGTGCTCGTAATTAAACATGGGAGTGACTGTGTAAGTGTTCCATACCATGAATACATGGCATATAAATCAATATTAAAACACATGACGAAATGACAAGAAGATACACTGTATTGTATGAGATTGGCGCACTTTATTGAATTATAGGTTATGGCGTCTAGACGGCACATGTCAGAAGAAGACCCTTTAAGATATTATACTTTTTTAATCTTGTAGCAAAAGTCATTCAGTTTGTTTTTTAAACTGATCCTGCAACATTGGTGACCCATTTCACCATGTTTCAGGCTGCAACAGTTTCCCATGACAGAAAACAGAACCGGCCCGCAGACTATTGAATTCCTTACGAAGAGGATCGTCGCCCTGGGCGCCGTACAGACCGGGCAGTTCTTGGTAGATTGTGAAACCTACATGTCCGTGCCTCAGCTCGGTGAGTGAGTTTTCTTGATTTTCGAAATATGATTAGAGTAGATACCTTGAAAGGTGCTTAATATCATCGGAAATTAACCGTGTGAGCGATCAAAATGGATAGTTACCATCGCGCAACTTCCTGTAGTTCGGCACATCTTGGTAAGATGGCAATACTGTGTTGAAATGAATCATAAGGCACGTAACAGCATACGACTAGTGAAAAACTAATTGTAAGAAATAGTAGCTATTACTTACTGTACAGCTATTTCTGAATAATGAATTGCCAATGGATTTGAGTAAGGTATAAGGAATTCAATAAATATTTTCTGGCGAATGTGTATCTCTTTCTATTTATCAAGCAGGGATGCATATACAATACAGGGCTTTCTAGCTGAAATGGATCAGTCCACTTTGACTGCGCTGCCATAAGGATTGTTTGTTTAAATGTCACATGGTTTCTTTCAGTTAATGTTCAGTATAGAATTCATAAAAACAGCGAATTTCACACATCCCCAAACACAATTGGCATTCGGAACACTTATCAAAGGTTTTAACCCTTAGAATTTTAGCATTTCTTATGTCTGCTGCAAATCCGACAAAAACAAACTATATATGGCTTTGTCTTACGCAGGTGTGATCTCGTAAGTCCGTTTCTCTTGCGCTCGCAATATATACAGCAAATTCAAAAATCGTAAGAACCCAGCTCTTCTTCAACAATCAACGTTTCTCATTCTAGGCCGTAATGTTTTCTCAAATGATATTTTTCCAGAATTATCGTGTGACAAGTGCCTAATGCAACCGGTGCGTATGAGCTATTCGAATAGCTATAAGAATATATATATATATATATACATATACATATATATAATGTACAAAGACGTAACTTTTACATTCCACGAAACACCCTCGCAGCAATTTTACAAGTAATACGTACTACTTATATTATTCGTTAGGTAGGTACAAACGCATGGATACTCATTAGGTAATTGGGAGTTTTAATTACATACACGATAAGACAAACACATGTCTAGCGCGTTCGCAGAAGGTACACATATTTTCTCCATACATAATCTCACAGCTTTGCGCCAAATGGCCGGACTACATATATATATTTCTTCAACTCGTTTCTTTTTTTACCATATTCTTTTTTTGTGCTACATACTCTTATTCCTCGTGGTCGTCTGTTTTCGTACATACATATTATAATTCATTTGATCCAATCTACGCGAATACTTGCAACGGTTTTTAAAATTGTATAGAATTTTTTCGTACAGTTTATGAGCAGCCAGTTTTTTATAGTTTTTTTTTTTTCATTCCATGCGGTAATAATAGAATTACGATTTCGTAATAGAAAGAGGAACCAGCCCTCATCCTCTTAGCTCGTACACATGAAACATAATCTCTATAGCGCTGTGTAAGATCCGTGAATAAATCCTTTGAAAGGCGCTGTATTTCGGTATTATTATCACTGTTAGAGACATTCCTCTTTCAGACGGCAGATCTTGATAATGCGATTCTTTTTATTTTTATTTTTTTCCCCAAAAAGTATATATACTTTATACATATAGTATACTGTTAATTCTTTAATCTCGAATACTCTCGGTTAACGATATTCAATTAAATTTTTGTAATCGTTACTTTATGCCATAGTGTGTACCGACGATATCGTATAAGTTGGTACAAACAAGCTACGACTAAGCGTCATTACAAAAATATTAAATCTAGCAAGCGAAGCTAGGCGCGAGCCTTTTACAAAGGTTCTTGATTCTGGTGTCCTAGGTTACTTTGTCTCTTGGGAAAATACAATTTGGAATTTGTCTCTCTTATGTACGTGCGTACCCATACAATGGCAATCCAACATAATCACCAGTACAATGGCCAGTACTTGGTTTTATTTAAATATATTTTATTGTCGTATATATATATATGTATAACGCCAAAAGTATTGACGAAATTGAATAATAATTAACGGAAAGTCATTAAGCTCTATCCAGAGATAAGAATTGGCTATCAGACTCGTAACGGAGTTAATTAATTCAACGTTATTTTCAGTCGGGAAATTTACATTCGTGCAATTTTTTCTCTTGAAAAAAAAAAGATTTTGGGTAATCGCGAAATTACTCGAATAAAACTATTCGGCGTTCAGTACCTCTAGAAGCGAGTTTCCTTTGAATGTAACTACACACACACACACACACACGCGCACGCACGCACACACATACACACGCGCGCACGCGCTATATTAAAAAGTTCTACATTTTCGCATCTTTGTAATATTAAGTATATGTTATACGTGTCCAATATTCATGAATTATTGATTCTCGCACTTTAATATCCTTACGCTTATAGAAACCCTCAATTCGCAGAAGTGCACAGTGCAGATTTTTTAATTTTCAATATAATTCATCTAGTCAGAAAAAAGAAACAAAGTCCTTCGACTCGTCGATAACTCGAACGTATGTACACACGTGCACACGTACGATGATACGTGCTTACTTGAAGTATTTAGAATCGTGAGTTATCGTGTGAATGGTCAATTAATCTCTTATCTCTTCATTAAACTGGATACGATCAATGAAATATCCAATGAATTCACTTCACGATCGTGATATCTATCGTTCTGATAGTCCGTCGTAATTTCTTGCCCCATTAAGTCACGAGTGTATCCAATCCCATGAAAGATCATTGCACATATTATTCTATATGCCTAGGTAGCTTCTTGCGGACGGTATCCAGAAGTAGCGTCGTTCCCACGGATTGAGTTCAGATTACAAGTTCCACCCTTGGAGCAATAGGAATTCGATATTCGCAGAAGGAATGTCGAGTTTTACTCGTAGCTATAGATATACACCTACTACTGGAGTTAAATTTTACGTATTGATTACTTTATGGTTTTTTTTTTAATCTTTCCAAATATCCATCCGTCATGATATTTTTGTATAAAGAAAAGTTTTTTTGCCTTCTTTACTTTGCTTAAGTACATACACGCTTTTTAAGATATTTACATGGTGACGTTCTTTGTGTTGTTAAGAAAGTCGGATATGGCAGGGATATGACTCACGGGTTTGTAAAAGATATATATACATAAATAGTATATACGTATGGATAGAATTTTTCTCATTACGGTGCAGATCGTTAATTTGCGATAATCGAAAATCTATTGATGTGATGGATTTGAAAAATAGAAAAAAAGTTTTGTTGATCATTATCGCGAATCCACGTCCGTACACTACTGAGTTCGCAACGCTTCCTCTACAAACTATATAAAAATAGAAAATGTTGTACCGCGAATCTAGATATGCGGTCATCATGCGGGACTGTCTAGGGCTCGAAGAATTTACGGCATTTCGAATTGCACGTGATTACACTTACAATTAGAGAGCTAAAGGAGAAGAATAGGGGAAAATTATAATTGGAATTTGTTCCTCAAGAATATCGTTAGTGTCGCTCAATTGTATAACTGTTCTATTACTTATATAGTTATATAGTTTTTCACAAGTTTGAATATACATTCTCGAAAGTTCTCACATTAATTTGGCAATGGTTAATATTGTCGTTAGTTCTTTTTTCTCTGTTCTAAACGTACAATGTACAATAGGCAATATACATTGAAATATCTATCTGATATGAAATATAATATATGTATAATATATGTATATATATAATATTTTTATGTATATATATATATATCTATGCAATTGATATTGTCATGGTTGTTTCTTATATAATTTTTTTTTTTTCCATTTAAGTCATTCGCCTTTGTCGGTCGGGGCGGTTTTTTTTAGAAGCCTTGTCTCGCCAATTACAAATCAATATTACTTTTTTTTTCCTCCTAATTTTTCTTAGCGTCACGCCACGACGAAGGTATGTTGCAAATGTATTTTTTTCTTGTTTCTTTAAGTATCGTTCAATCCGGAAGCAAGGTCCCTCCAGTAGTACAGATCCGTTTCGAACGAGCGATTTATCTTTGCGATCGTTAACAATGAAAATTCGTAAAAATGTTCGTACCCAAAGGAATATTAATTGAATGGAAGCCGATCCCGAAATTGAATACGACCTAATTAAGTCAATAAGTTCGTGCATTGAATTGCTTTTGACAAGATAAAAGTACCTGAATAATTTTTAGTGGTACATTGAAAGGATTCGTTTCGAATTGTAATCGTTATCATTGACAATAACGGTAAGATCGGTCGGCATTCACGATGACCCTGTCACAATAATTTTAAGTAGAAATCTGCTACTAACGAGTAGTAGACGACGCTACGCTAATAATAATAATATTTGTAACCTATACATATACTAAAGATCCTCCTGACGTTCGCTTACTCATATAGTATCTCCTTAACGTGTTAATCATTAAACTTATAGTATTGTCGTGTTTTGAGGAAGGCACGATGTATGGAAGTTCTAGCCTTTCACCGTTAATGAAAATTTAAAAATTTCATTCCGGGCCCAGAGACTCTTATACTTGCCGCATCGAAAACGCAATTAGTATCCTAGTACTTAGACCGTGTCAGTGAGCTTGGCAAATAATGCAAAAAAGAAAGGTTTTTTTTTTTGTAAATACTCAACATTGCAACTGCGTCTACTCGAAATTGTTTGAGATCCGAGTAAACGCCAAAGATTCTCGTTTCTCTATGATAATGAGGATTCATTGAACGCAATGAAGAAGACGTTTTAGAATATGGCATAGTATGAAAAAAAAATCTAAAGAATCTTTCGATTCTTGAGTGATTCTCGATACTCGTCTTATCCTGGCCATCACAAGTAGCATGTCTTGTAATATATCAAGGCGACCGTGTCCTTTCCATATATCCTGTACTCTCTCTCGTAATGCACTCTCCCGGGTGCGTACTTTCCTCTGGGTAAACTCCTGTCGAGCCTCGATAAGCTTTTATATAGTTTCATATAGTTCTCCTCTTCCGCGTGCTTCCTGTAGCTCTTGGCAGCCGAGTATTTAGCCAGGGAAAAATCGACGTTCGGATGGCCCGCGCTCCTCGCCATGATCTTCTCTATCTCGATATCCGTGAGATCCTGAAGACTCTTGGGATACCTCGATCCCCGATAACGATTATTCGAATAAGCGTAGTCTTCGAAACCAAGAGTCCTGTTGCGTCTTGGCAAAGTGGCGTAGACCCTTCTCTCAAGATCATCCGTGCTCCTGGAGAACGGTACCAGCTCCTGACGACGTTCATGATGAACGCGGCGAGGACACTCATTGTAATTCATCAGAGCGCAATCCCCCGCTTTCAAATAGTCAGTTTTACTTGGAGCTATAGTATCCCTGGGGTAAAAATGTTTTCCATGCTTTCTGTGATCGCGATATTTTCTGCAACCATTAATCTCACTACCCTGATTTCCATTATTAAAGCGTTCGGCGGGTTGACTGGGTCTAGTGCTATTCGGATGGACCGATCGATCGTTGCGTCCAGTATCGCTGGTAAATCCATTGTTATAATTAAGGGCCGTATTTCTCTCGTCGCTTCTCTCTTCATTACGTGCAGGAAGCAGACCCTTCGACTGCATGAAGTTGCCGATATTCTTGCCTATCCTACCGGTCTTTTCAGCAATGAAACCGCAATAGTCCGCGAGCTTGCGATTACCACGCTCTGGTAAGACGCTCGAACCATTGAACACTTCTTGACTACCAGCTGCAGCGTTTCCGGGTACGTAAAGACGACGAGGATCGTGCTCGTTCGGATACGCCCCGCCGGGAAGGGGTTTGTTAGTCTTCTCCAAGTTGGATAACCCTCCAGTGAGGGAGGCCTTATACTACCGAGCCTGGGCGTAGTCCGGATTCATCTCGTCCAGTTGCTTCCCTTTGGTTTCTGGCACGCAACAAACGACAAAGCAAAGTCCGCAAACAGCCATGGCAGCGTAGAACCAAAATGCCCCGTGCAGACCTAAAGTCTGTGAAATGAAAAAAAAGCACAACATTAGGGCTGCCTGCGTCTCTTAGGATAAACAGAATCTGGGAATGCTTTGGCAGTGTTCTGGCCACAGAGCACTAGGACGATCCTCACCTGCTGGAAGTCCATAAAGAGCTTGATCCCGAAGAAGGCGCAGAAATAGCTGAAACTTGTGCTGATGCTAGAGCCGAGTCCTCTGTACTCGAGAGGGAACAGCTCGCCAATCAATAGCCACGAAATTGGCGATATGCCCAACGCCAGGGCCGTCGTGAATACCAGCACGCAGAGTAGGGGTATCCAATCGTGTTGGCTAATCACGGACGGATCGGGATATGGGAGATTTTGCGTTTGCGACATCGAGTTGTAGTATGCGTAGCTTCCGAAACCTGCCAGTGCAAGTGACATGAACACTGTGCTGGCTATCAGGAGTGGTAACCTGCCTACGATGTCTATGAGGAATCCTGCGATATTCGTTGGTTACCATTATTGGGAATTATTCGGAGAAATTGGAATTGAATAATACTATTAAAAAAGAACTGGACCAGCACCTGACAGTAGAGAAGCCAGCAGCTGCACAAATCCAAGGGCTATTGTCGCTCCATGAGGATTAATACCGCCTAAGGTCTGACGAAATATAATAACTGCATAGTAATTAAATGCATTGGCTCCTGAGAATCTTTGAAAAAACATAAGACCGCAAGTTATGGCAATGGGCTTGTAGAGTCTTGGGGTCATGACGCTATTCCGAAACGTCAAACCGTATCGCCTAGCTCTGGAAGCTAAGATGTTCGTTTTGATGACCTGAAATGAAAATGGGATCTTGTGATTGTCGCTGAATTGGCTTGTGTCAGTGGTACGTCTGAAACTAGGTGAATTACCTGTAATTCGTGCCTTATGTCGACGTGAGAGCCACGTAGCCATTGAAGACTCTGCGCAGCTTCCTCATCCTTACCATTGAGTACTAGATAGGACGGTGTTTCCGGTATGAAGAGTGCTCCAAGGAAGAGCATCAGTGGTGCCACTGCAACCAGAAGGGCACTCTGCCTCCAGTTCAGATACGTCCCGGCGATGTAGGAAAGCAATACCCCCACGTGGCCGACGACTTTGAGCATTGCGGATAAACAACCCCTTATACTTGGCATCGATATTTCCGAGATGTATACCTATGTGATTTCATGAAATTATTTTTTTTATCGCTCTCCGTTCAGAATAAAATCAATGGTACTCAGCGCCCGTCGTTTCCATTAAGAAGCTTGATCTACCTGTGTGACCATCATGATGACGGAGCAGCACAGACCACCTACGAAGCTCGTGGTGTAGACGAGCTCTACACTGGGAGCAACACCCGTCAGAATCCAGGCGGCTGTCAAAGGTAAGGATGAGACGCGAAGTGCCAATCGGCGACCCCTTCGCATTATCCAGTCGCCAAGCATGGCGCCGAAACAGGCACCAAGCATAGAGAGGGATGCTACCCAAGAAGCTTCCTGTTTTGTCACCGAGAATCCTGACCTGTGACAAGATTAGTAACTATTTGAATGGATGCTCGACTTCTGTGTCCCAGTTTCCTGGAGTGGAATTGTCTGTGACTCACCCTTGGCCATTACAATTATTTTACCAAGGGTGCGGTGTCATCCGATTGAACGAGGACTATGGTGAGCAGCTACTACTACTGCTGCGAGTTTAATTCATCTTATCTTTAATATTTAATGCTATGTGCGAGATGAGTTCTTACCAAGTGTCATTGCTCGCTGAGTGATACAGATGAGGTTGACTGTCGAGAATAGAATCCAGCGCTGGCGACGTGTAACCCTTGGCTAAGCCAGACGCCAATGTTCCCATGGATAGTGCCAGGGTTGCCAGAACCTGAGGACAAGAGAATCGCAAATCAGTATCGCATCCGATGGGAACAGAACGAAAAAAGAACTGGAATGGCTCCTTGAAGTAGCTGAGTGAACACTCGAGATGAGCCTTCGTCTTGACTTGACTTTTCTTTGCTGTCATCTGGTCCATTGGCCATGATTTGCCAATTTTTTTAATCGTCCCCTTCGTTTCAATTTAAGAGATCGACGTCATCCAGTCTGTATGCCTGCCTGTTAACTACCCATACTGTACTATCAAGGTGAACGCAAAACCATGAAAGGAAGCTCACTCTCCCGTTAACTCGGATGCAGATTCACGACGGTGGGTTTGCTGGTGCGAATTTGTATTGTCCTAGTGTCTCTGGACAAATTGCGGCCCGCAAATTGAAAGTCGAGCTCCTACCTCCTGCGAGGAATACTAAACATTCTGCTCTTCCACGTTTATACCTAACCTACAAACCTATCTACATCAACGTACTACAGTGTCTTGTACCTCTTACCCGTGTACACTACGACAATGGACGTGCGTGTACGCCCTAAAACAGAAGGTCGGTATGCCACTGAAGGTGTACATACACGTAGCTATCAGGCTACGGTTCTCAGTGCGAAGTATATTTCACACTTCGTATTATACTGGAAAATCTGTCTCTGCTAGATATCTCTTAAGAGAACAGATTATTTTTATTTATCTCTTATAGTTCAACATTGATCCTCAGTGATACGTGTCACTCAATAACGACCGACCACTTATGAATTTTAATAGAGGAACACCTAGAAAATATCATATATCCTTTCTTCTCGTGAATACGCGTTTTTCTTCGGCTCTTTGCCATCGCAAAGAGGTACGAACTACGAAGCCATCCATAAAGTCCTGCCAGTTGCACCTGCTATAAATTCCGTCGATATTTCACAGCAAGTCCACCCTCACTTTACTACCGCATATATAGTACAGTACATCGTGCGACTCGTATGCGTACATAGATGACATATATAGGTATACTCAGGAATGTGGAGACTTCTCTCGTATGGCAATCATACTCTTATGTATCTGACTAAATATGTGTATGTATATATATATATATATATATATATATATATATATATATATATATGCACACACCTATGAACGTATGTACACTGTAAGTATCTGTCCAGAGGAATTTTAAGCGTTATATATGGCGTTCGAGTTGCATAGCCGATCCCATATGCATTTGCATATGCATTCAATTATCCGTCTTACCATTGAATCGCGTGTCGCGCGTGTCAGGTTTACTTCTACAGGACGGATCGTTTCTTTATTTGTTTTACTAGAGTCTTGTACCTACTAAAAGGCGAGGCCAGTGTTAAAAAAGAACGTGTTCCTGTCGACGCGCCCTGATCTTGTTTCAGAACTTGATTAAACGATTATATATCAATGTCAGGCTAGTGCAGGCTAATGAGCATTACTCGACTTCCGGTTTCCTTTTTTCGTCAAAGAATGATATATCATATGTATATTGAAGGTGCTGCGAGAAAGAGCTAATAGGAACAAATGGTTGACCACCTCTGTTTCTGTCACCGGGCGTCGTTCATACTGACCATCCTAGATTCTCTTAATGGATTTAACTCATTAATATAATTAATTACAGAAACGTCAACCGGAACGAATCAAGGGATACATTATTATCTCATAGACTGATAAGTCACACTTTGCCTTTGCGTCTATGTGCTGACGTATTCGACGAGCACAAGTTTCATCGGAGACCAAGTACTGTGCCTCCAGGCGTCTAACATGTTTAATGTTATACTTGGGATAAGAAAGCAACCCGACACTCCAGATAAAACAATGTCTAAATTGTTTGAATGAATTCTGTCATGGGATACTGACACAATGAATATACACTCTGAAAACATCAAAATGCAGTACTAACGTGCCGTGGGAAAAGTTTGTACTACGGGTACGTGCTTCAATATGTGTATCGTTACTCGGATTCAGAAGTATGTGGAAAGGAAACTGTTCATTCCTTGTGCTTTGTATACCTTAGGCTTTGTTCCTTGTGCAGTACCTTGAAACTGAGGATAACCGGCATTGTCATTTGGATTAATCTCCGGACGCTAATCTGCCGCGGATACAGAGAACAGCTCAAGAAACACGTAGACCCAGCGATGAGGTACGGAAGCTGAATCATCATGGAGACGGGACAAGAGCATCGCGAAACAGTGTAACCTCAAGGATATCCTCGGGAAGACAGCTACCCGCCTATCCGCTATGAAGGAATTGTCACAGTGATCGAAATTACCCGTAAAGAATATTTGCGTATGCATCCGATGCAAACCATCGATAGATTGTGGATTCGGTATCCTCTGTGCGAATCACTCATGTAGTTTGAGAGTAGATGTGTCCGGCAATGGGAAATTTTTATTTTATTGGTCGACTGTATAATAAGGGCTAATGAAAGCTTATAATTTTTTTTTTTTAATTTTATATAAGCTTTGAGTGCTCTCAAAACTGCCAGTGGCATTATCGACGAGATAGAAGGGTCCAGTAAAAATAAAAAACAATTTCAAAAATAGCAACTGTGCTTGCACAGTCACCCGTGCGCGTCACCAGTAACTCGGTAACGTGAAAAAGTGCATTCACGTTCGTTTGATCCCTGAGCTTACAGTCACGGATGGAACGTTAAAAGCTCCTGCAGCCTGTCACAGTGCGATACTAGGTTTAGCAAGCACACAATACGATGGCGATTCGCGATGGCACCTCCAGTGAAGGTAACCAAAAGCCATTAGCTTGAAACTATTAGGTGGAATAAAAAGTTATAAAAATCCGTGACGTATTATGGAAATGGATACTGTAGAGACGGAGAAAGAGAACGAGACTCAAGGTTCGTACCTGCACCCAGTGTGCTCGGCTATCCATTTTAAGCCGAACCACTCAATTAACCCAGGGCTATCTTTGCCATTTGCATTTCAATATGGCTGCGGGCCAAACTTCACCGAAGATGGAGTTCTATGAAAATTTCAGGTACTCCGTTTCTTTTCATGGCATGAACGTTTAGAGAGAGTCCAGGCAGAAAGAGAGAGACAGTATATACTCCTCGAATCGATGCTGAAGCTTTTTTGGAGAACTAGCGCGTATCTCCGGACGAATGCGCAGATTCCACTTTCAGGACGTCTCCTAATATCTTTTCGATCGAGAGAACTGTCAATTACATAAACATATGTACCTGGGACATGTGTTGCGGCCTTGTGGCCGTCGACGTCATATGTACCACGGATGTTCGTGGCATCTTGAAGCCGTCCTCACCTTCGTCTGGCACGGTAGTTACCTGAAACAATGAAGACGAGTACTCTTAAAATTTCCTTAATAAGGTATAATTTGACTACTAAGTGATAAAATCGTAGAACAGATCATTTAAACTTGTCAAGACGCCACGTTAAGGAGCCATCGGTAGTGGCCATCCTGATATCTAATCGAACAACGCTAATGACTAGTCAGGACCTTTCTCATCCGTTAATTATTGTCTCTTGGAGAGATTCGAGAACTTACAAATAAGTTTATATATACCTCTCCAGGTATCGATCTACAAAGTGTCCCAACTTCAGATTCGTTGGATCTATAGCCATTTTTTGAGGGAAAATATTTGAAACTCCCAAAGCTTGAGCCCGAACATTGATGTTGAAAAGAAAGGATCTTCCCTTTACTTAATTGCCTTCTTATCCAGGTACTTCTTTGGTGGGCTTCCTACGTTTAGGTTTCTCGGACCGTTTGTCACTAAAATGTTTCCAATCTGCTGACCATGGACTTATTAGCTACCCTTTTCCCTTCACTAAGTGGACCATCCGTCATTTTTTCAGAACATTTCACGGCGCCTACCACTCGCTTCGTGCTCGTCCCTAACCAACCCTTAGGTCCTAACCATCATTGTAAGTTGAATAGCCAAGCATTTCGCAGTTGTGTAATGTTCAATCAGAGGATACGAATGTCATCCTTATTGACTCTAGGCACTTACCTGCGTAGGTACATGCGGATTTAACTTTAACGGACGAACGTTATTTCACGGCATTATGATTAATTCTAGGATCCCTTTAAAAGCGCGGTCCTATTACGAGATCGCTCTCGTGCTGGTTCGCCCCGCCGATCAAAAGAGGGTCCCTTTCCAGGCTCTTGTAATGAAAGAGTTTCGCCAAGTAACTTTTCGCTCTAATTCCTTTTGCAAGTAAAGTCGACATTCGATGAATTCCCTCAGCCAAATTATTCTTCGGAACTTATCCTGGCGCTGATGGTTTAACTTAATTCATCATATATTTATTTATTAATTCATTTTCTAGTTTGATCTTTCATTGCTGAAAAAGATTTACTCTCATCATAAGGATACTTATTCCGCAATGGACCTATGCAATGATGCTGGGGTGTGTGACTACGCCCACTCACTCTCTCTAATGCTTGGCGTATTGCAGATCGAAGCGTTTGCTCGAAAACACTTATCTTGCTATTATCTTACCGTGGCAGAAGCAATGCAGAGTGCTTTAACACAGGCCATACTGTATTTACGCTTACTTCGGTTACTCTCTAATGGTCTATCCTGGACCACCGGGATCCCTTTCTCGTATCGATCGATAGTATGTGGCTTGTTATTTGTTATTTTATATGTCGGTGATTTATGATCTGCCGATAAATACGACGAAAATAATCGTGGCCTTCTTCAATGTTGTAATATTTATTTTGGTCTACACCTAGCGTAAAATTACACTAAACTCTGTGATATATTAGGGAAGCCTTGCCGAATTTCCATTTGGCACGGTTCCTTTAATATATAGGATCTTCGGTATACCGCGTAGTGTCCCATAACTTGAACGAGTCTTAACGCTTAGCGAAGTACTTCTGACTTGGAAGGAATATAGGTAGGCCTTCTTATCTTCTAGCCCTAAAGTCGAGTAAGCGGGAAGCGACTATGCATATAGTGTCTCTTTGAGATTAATTGGACTGCGAATATTGGAGCTATCTTAGGGGAAGTTTTAGCGTCCTGGCCGATCGTTGTTTTCCTTACAAATTAGTCCTGGTGAGCGTTAAAAGGTTGGAGGGGCCGTAAAGAGAGCGCCATCAAATCGGCCGGTTCCTTTAAAGGCTGAACAGAGGCTAAGAGGCTGAACCTAAGTATACTGCCGATACACGTAATAACTTGGAAAGATGCAGAGTGCACGTGCTTGGGTATCGCCCACGGCCAATGGGAGCGTTCCTTTGAATTTACTTAATCGTTCGCGGCTACAGGGGAAATGAAACTTAATTACAGATTTTCCTGATACTATAGACTCCTCCCATCGACTGTTCCCTCAAGTTCAGTAATCCTGCAGTCTTGATATTCCGAGTCGCTCGTGCGCACTTCTATCTCGAGCTCACGTCAATATACACGCGATTCGATATACACCGATTCCGTTTGAATAACATATAATATTCCTACTGAGCGAATTACTTGTAGTTATAATAGGATTGCAAGCTCAGAGATCTTTATCGATATATTTCTAAATTTTAAATCTCCCGGCATATATATTCTTTTTTATAAAAAATGATCGAACGAGAGAGAAGCAAATGGGATTAATAATTTTCATAAGAATAGTCATTTCATCAGTCCGTGCACGCAAGGCACAATTTTTTGAGAATTAACAAGTGTGACGTCTGAATTCCACGGAAATGTTGACACCGGCGGCCCCGAGATATATGCTGTTAAGAATTCTAAAAATTTCTCAATCGGGACGGCTCGTCGACACTCGCCAAGGCGCAACATCCTCCCGTGTTTCCAACGTCCCTTTGTCAGCCTCCACTGGGTAATTCGTCGTGAATTTCTAACACTCGCGATACACGTGTTTCGCGCTTCGCACTTTTACAAAAAAAAATTACTATCGCCATAGGGACCCCATAAATACTTCGTCAATGGAATGTCCAAAAAGAAGTCTGTATCTAACCTTATGAATACTAATCCAAAGATAGTCGAAATATTTAAGTCAAAGTACTCTCGAAAAACTCAGCATGAAGTAGGCAGTAGTAGAGAATCGATTGCTTGAAACTTTTTTCCTTCCTTGCACCCGAAGAATTTCGTTTCACTGCTAGTGAGAAGAAAAGAGAAGAGCGAGACGGCAGCATCGAAGTACCGAAAATCCATGGAGTCATCGATTTTCCATTTTTCACCCAGCAAAGGGGTGTGGGTCACCCGTGTCTTAACCCCTGCCCTGCTAGTCAGCCGTTCCCCTTCCCCTCCCCAGCGTCGCTACATCTTCCCCACCACTACTCACTCCAACCGCTAAGCCGTATCAGTGTTCGCGTAGGACTGATTTTTGTACGAACCACAGTAGATATAACCAGGTCGGAATAAAATCGTCCATGTGGTTTTGTTTATTGCTCGACTCTGAGCCAGTACCCAATAATAGGCCAGCTCGTAACGTTTAACGAGGTTGGCCGCGCATACGGTGCGCTCGGCCGAAGATGCTCTAGAGATAAAGGGGAGTTCGATACGTTTCCTCCTTATTCTCTCTCCTTTTTCATTCCTTATCGTAACCCTCTTTCCGTCCCTATCTCAACTCTCCAAGATCGTGGTCCACGTCGTTCCGGTATATGAGTTAGATACGAGGGAAGGTACAGCTTCGCGGAATACAAGGCTGAAGCTTCATGTTAAATCTGACGTACTTGAGAAACCGCAGTGCATTACGTAATTCCTCGTATTTTACGTTTTATTAGAGAAACGAGAGGAGGGTGGTGGGTACTGTACAGGGATGCAGGCCGCATTCGGGTCAAGTGGCTATGAATATCTGTATATCCAGTCACTGCTGTCTAACGCAACGAGCCATTATATGCACGATATTTCAGACCGTCGTATACACATTAGCCTTTTATTTTAATGGCGGTCAACATATACCCTATGCCCTATACCTGTAAATATATATATATATATATATATATATATATATATATATATTATCTCACTCGACACCACTGAATTTTTTTTTTTTTTTTTTTTCTTATTTTCGTACTCTTCTCTCTCACTCTTCGTACCACCTGCAACTCCTTACTCCTAATGCACATTGCATTTTACAAAGCAATCAACCTGAGTATCCGTCTACTGCTTACAGTCGCCTTCGAGGAAGACGAAATCTGGCTGTTCCCTTTCACTCAAAGAATGTTCGTACATTCTATTTAATCATTCTTACACGTGATTGATACATTTTATACGTGTCGCTGTTCCTATACTATATTGATTCGAGAAATATATTTATATATATATGATTACTGTATTAGTCAGAAGTTACAAATTACACTATATCTATACGGGAAATTCAATTGTATATAGTACCCTTGCCAATTTCACAAATTATTATTATTTTCCTCGAAGTAGTACCAATGCTTGAACTGGATAAAATTTCACTGCGCGTAACGAGTCCAGATCGTCTGACTGGTGAGCACGTTAAGGACTCGCCGTATAGATTGTATAAAAAATTATGAATCGGAGAGACTCGGTTATTGGGATAAGGTATAAAGAAGGAAAAGATTTGAACGTTGGTGCATTAAGGTGTAATCCCAGTCGGACAGGCTCTAAGGCTTCCAGGACGAAGAAGACTTGGCGGGTAATGACCAAGACTCAGTATGAGGCACGATCGTGCATTACTATCTCACCCTCTTCTGCCCACATAGCCAACCTGGAGCGTCTCTTCTCCATCCTGACTTCCTTTTATTTTATATTCTTTATCGTACTCTGACTCCTTTGAGGCCACGCATTTGTCTATACGCGGTGTCTAAGGTCCCTCATTTTTATTTTTAAGCTCGAATCTTCCTTTTACGATTCTCAGTTTTCTTAGCCCAAAACAAGAGCCGGCCCCCTCCTTCTTCACTTACGGACTCCTCCTATTACGCCGGTCGTATGTCTTATTTATTTCGGTGTGCCTTCCCGCTACACCCCTTCGGCCCCCTCACCTCTAACCTCTACGTCCAAGGCTCTTTGTCCCAGGACGTCGAGGTGTCAATGACTGACACCCCGGTATTGCTGTCGTAAAAGGTTTCCCGCGTATCCGCCTTGTTCCGTTCTATTAATTGAAAGGGACCGTTTTCCTTCCTACAACTTTTTACGTCCTCTTGATCACGGAAGTTCTCTCGGCGTCTGTCACCAGGAACGCGACCACGGTGGTCTCGATTTCTTCTTTCTCGGTCGCCTCCGCGCTGAAGATCGTCGATCGGTTCTCATTTGTTACGCAAACGCGATAACACGACGTCTCTGGGAACGAGTCAAATTTTTATCAACGGCTCAAAAAGTTTCTGGCGAGCTGATACGTGTAACTGTGTATATGCGGGGACGACTGTCAGGCTACTCGGAACCAGTGTACCTAGTTTTCTCTTCAGGGGCTCAGAATAAATGGCTCCGGTCTCTTGGTGTCTCGATCCTTTACGGTGCGCTTGGCTTAAAGGAAGCGAATCGCTCGACATGCTCCGGGAATAACATATGACGTCTGCACTCGTGAACGTTCCTTCACGGTTCCTAACCGTGCCTGCCTGCTCCCGCCCCAACCTTGATATGCAATCATGCAACATGCTGAGAAGACTTACGGTCTACGTCTACTGTCTGCTTCTGTTTCGAACTTGTAGAGCAACCATTCTGCGTCTGGTATCCCGATGACTCCCTCTTTCCTCACTGCCGATGTAAAATTAACCTCCGTTATTTACTTCGCTACAGGGATGCATCGACTGACAATTGCATTTATATGGTTTGTCTGTAGTTGTCCTATGCGCCACTGTTTTCGTAATTTAATCGAAGCTGTTGCACGATCATTATTTCTTGAACTGGTTATCACCGAGAGGATGGACGTCGCGTGTATTTTATACAAAAGAAATACAGTATACGAGTGAATTTATTTGATTGGGCAATTTAAACGAGGTAAAGTTTTGCAAGAAAAGCATCAATTTTATTTACGTTGTTTTTTTTTCACGTACGAACGAGTCACGATGCTTCCTGCAGAGTGGCAGTGTTGCGTAGGTCGTTACGTATCGGCGTAATGGCACAATGACCAACATAGCAAAAGTGCCATTGTCCCGTCAGCCAGGCGTGAAATAAATAATATTAACCCCCTTGCGGATTCTATTTCATAGTATTTCAATACCTCGAACATATTCGGGTGACGCTCAAGAAGATTTTAAAAATGATTTCGTGTCTTTACATTTCCAAAGTAACCGCGATCTGTCAAATTGACTGAACACCGTGAATACACATACCAAGCGGCAAAATCAGACGTATCGAACGACGACAGAGACCACCAATCGACATCGCTAAAAGTGGCGACAGAATTTCGAGATATTTTCAATGCGCCAAAAATTAGTTAGAAATTAGCTCCAAAACCTTTCGAAACGCACGAAGCCAGTCAAAGAACCTCGTGACACTGCGGATACTTATTTTTATCCAATGAATTTACCTCCGAAATAAGAGCTATGGCTTCCTAATTAACACCCCCCTACGAGACATACGAACGTTCCTGTTTACAAGCAATGCGCGCCACTTCTAATCTTACGACATCTCATTCAAGATACAGGGATGCTGTAGCAAGAAGGCTGCGGTGTGTATATAAGTATACCTCAGACAGATCCCGAATGACGTAGAGGAAACGACAGTCCGACTGGAGTTGGACGCAGCGTGATTAGTCAAGTCTGCATTGTTAGCTAATCTATGATAATCAGAGCCAAGCATTCGAATGGTCTATTTAGTAGGGATTGGACGCTTACATACGAAGAGACCGAAGGAGAGAGTGCGAAGACGTTCGAAAGAAATGAGAATGGGCGTTGGAACGATTATACAAGTTAAGATACGGTATGTTCATGCTCTGTGTATATGCGTATGCATGTGCCGATTTAAATTACATTTTAATGGCTGTACCTTGGGTGGGAGCTATTATAAATAAACCCCAGCCGAAGCAAGTCGAATCGTTTCGTTCGACGGCTGATCGCAGTGCTCGCGATACACTTTGATATACGAAGCGGACCGTGTCTAATGTAAAATGCTGCGATCCCTTTTTGCTTCCTGTAATCCAGAGTCTTTCGGGTGGACGTATATAGATATAGTGTGTACCAAGATGTACAGCGTCGAATAATAAATAACTGGACATTAGTCGATATAGGTATTAGGCACTTGAAACACATTCCTGATATCCTGACCTGTCTTAAGTGGAGTACCGTATATAACCTGGGTGTAAATAGGGAACATTATGAGACTATGGCTAAAGGACAAATATTCAATTTGAAATGCATATACACGTTTCTTGGTCTCGTTCCTTTTTTTCTCTCTTTTTTCTTCTGCCATACGTATGCATCTACAATCTCCTTTCCTGACTCCTTTTACCGTGACTTTTGCTCTCCAAGCAAATATTTGATCGACTGCTCGAGCGACTTACACGAGAAGAAAATCCTAAGGGCAAACATCGGCGCCTTGGCTTAACACCGTAGACGTTTGACTTTGACACCCTAACTGGCAGGAGTGCCATTTACCTTTTCCAAAATCCGCCCACCGAACGACTCACTGCTTCTACCGAATGTTACCCATTGGGTTATCGTTAGTGTTGCCGGTCTAAGACCTTCTGTATACAGTCGAGACTTCATCGCGTCGCGTCTCGCTGCTGTTTGTACTTGATATTAACAATTTGGTAGGTCAGGGACCTGCAACGTGCATGTACTTAGTCAGAGACGTAACGGGTTAACGTAACACGGGATTGTGTTAAATATTATGAAAAATTTCTTAAAACAATCTTTTGCTATCCGCTTATCTGCAATACGTTTACATACGTACGTGTCCCTCGCTACGTGAGGCCGATCGAATAAGAAGCGAGCACGTGAGTATATCTTCTCCATCCCCCACGTTCACGTGGAAACGGAACTCATTCACTATTCCCATTGACAGGATCCTCTAAAAGTAGAGCTTGTAGACGGGTTACGTGTCTCTGCAAGGATAACCTAAGTGGGCTATGAAAAGTTTAATAAATATCCCTTTGTAAAAGAATCTCACGTAATACAAAAATATCTGGAGAGTTAACTCAAAAGATTATAGACGCCTTTATCTATGCCGACACTCCTTAGCAAAAGGTCAGAACTTGCACACGGTTTTATCATCGCAGACGCTGTTGTCGCGCGATCCAAGCACCTTTCGATTTGCCTCGCGCATTCGTTCCTCCCATTCAGTGCTACAGATTCGTATGACACTCTTGTGCAGATCCGTTTAGACAATCGACTACATTGTCCGCACTTTGCACAGTGACGTCACAAGATCTCGATATCGTTGCGAACTTTGACATTGGTACCACTACAGGGTCAGCATTAAGTCAGCGGCTCTCGCGTAACAGCGGTGCGGTGATCTATAGATCCTAGAAACGCTCCACTCGCTTTTGCCATGCTCGTACGATCTCTTTGTTCCTTGAATTGTATAAATATAGCTCACAACGAGGTACATGCGTGCAAACATGTTTGTAAGAATCAGCGAGACCCTGCTAATCATTAAAATAGCCGGGAATCTCATTGGTGACAAAACGGCGTTCATACGCGCCGCGACGCGTCTAATCGTAAGACGCTGAATACAGTGGCGATCTCATTAAATTAAATGACTCGAGATGAGGACTCGTCCTGTGCCCACAGGTCGCTCTGTGTGCACGAAGCGCCGCCGTTGAGGTATGTGGAAACGAGGTGGAAACCCAAGGCGGAACCTCTGGCCGAATTTTGGATTTATTTATCCTGGTGACTATGTAAGGGTTGGAATACGAGGATATAAAATAGACATTGAGTAGTTGAGAGACGCTGAACTTTAGATATGCATTCGAGGTGTATTCAAAGGTGCAACCCTTTCATTAGCGTGTAGGCCACGCGCTCTATTATATCCGACAAAACATCTGATTCCATTGTTGAGTCGAGAACAATGATGTCGCGTCACGTGTTCTATTTTCAATAATTATTCGCGAAGTGCGCATAAAATTGGCAAATTGCACGATCCTGATCGGGTCCAGCAGTACTCAGCGCTCTTACCCCCTACTGTATTCCTGGGGGTGGGCATGCGATTTACTGTGCTCTCCTTTTTCACTATGCTCCTTCTCACTCTCTCGGCTCTCCAGCTTCGAACAGCTGTCACCTTCGTTGCGAACAAATGTCACTTTTACCGACAACCTCGGCAGTGACTAAGCCTCCTTTACAATCCCACGCGGAACAACCGGATTGCTGCGATTTAAATCCGCACTCTCTTAAATCAAACTCGAATCGCACGATTAAAAGCCATGTCGTTCGCAGAAATCTATATATTTTGCTTGTCTTGTTCTTCTCGTTGGGTCACTGGTCTAGATCTTCGACACGAGACTCAGGCTGTTTTTACGTACTTTGACAATGCATATAGGTTATTTTATAGATGTAGGTTAAAGTGAGAAAACGATTTTGTAACGTCAAGGAAAATTTAGTTAGATTTGACCATACATGGCGTTTGCCATAATAAGTAAAGGTGTGAGTTAACGATGTTAGGGATAAATGATAATAGAAAATAAAAAGTAATACATTAAAATCTGCGTCGAAATTGGTCGAAACTAATTTTTACGTGAACGCAGCTTCTGATTGATATTATCAAATCTTTTTCTCGGTGCACGTTCTCTCGTTTCACTGTGCACTTGATGAAATTCCTAAGTGTCTTTGGATGGCTCAGGATGTTCGTGGAATTCGCGAGAGGCGTATTTCCTTTTCGTAAAAGATCTGGTTCTAACGGGCTAAAAAAAGGGTGGCGTGACCAGGAACGAATGAATATGCAAGAATTGCGTCTCTTTGTCCGCTGAGTTGACGATGGGGGGGATAAAAAATGAAGTATTCCAGAAAAACTGGCACGTGCTCTACTTTTCACAATGACATTATGCTGATCTCCCGATGTGCCCGGGTCTCGGAAGGCAGTTTGCAAACAGTGTCAGGTCATTAGAATCAGAAAGGGCTCGTTGGGGGGGGGGGGGGGGGTCCGAAGTACTAAAAAAATAATGAATAGATTGGTTAGCCAAAATTTCAGCCCTATCTTGACGTATAGCGAATTATACTTTTCGTCTTGGTGTCTATACGTGCGTCTCTTCCTAAATTATTTTTTTTCCTTCACCATACGAATCCTTATGAATCTTCATAGTGCGGTTAGATACCCAGACAAGTGGGCGCCCATACGACTAAAAATATGTCTACATACGTAGGCTTTATCACAATAGGAAGCTTGTGTCGAGTGATACTTCCGACAAGGTTAGCCACTGAAATAGATGAAGATACTTGCTGGCAAGCGTGTATATAGAGTGCACAGTAGCCACAGTAGCCACAGTAGTACACGTCATTCGCAACACGTCAAAGCATCACCTCGAGACACCTCACGTGCGTTGAACCTCTTATTTACAAAAAGTGCATATACAGTTACGTTATCCGATTCCAATGATATTTTCTGCTTTTGATTCGTCATAATAATTTCTATAGTGTATGTAACCTTATCGCTGTGCATTTTTCCTTCTTTCAGCCTATGTCTGTTTTAAATATTTATAATGGAAACTGTATCTCCATTGGAAACGTCAAATTGGGGATAACATCCAAGATTTTGTGATGGGGTTTTTTTTTTTTTCAAAAAAATTGCATTCGACGTGTCAATTCTTGGGTCACGTACAGCTGCCAAATATTTTACCGAACTACGTGGACGCGCACGAGAATCTAGGATCACGCTGGAACTCGGTCGTATTTTCTGTGGGATGCACTTTAGGATTTTGAGAATGGAATTCAGACGAGATAAGGACAGATGGACGAATTAATGGATTACGCTAAAAGGTCCACACAGTCGTTTTCGCAGTATTATTATACTAAGAGAGATCCAGGGCGATGATGAAAGTTACGTTATTGAACCAACGGAGATCGACTCTTGGAATTCTATCTTGGGTTTACCCGGTGTATAGCCGTCTTCTCACCATTTCTCTGCACAAAGATTATCTCTCGCGCATCGTTTTACTCGTGTCGGTAAAGCTAATACTTGTCAATTCAGAATCGATCGTTAATCAGTTACCATTGGTTCGTGTAAAAAAGAAAAAAAAAATTTACCACAATATTCTCTAATGAGAAAACGCGAGGCTTTTTTCATGTCGCACGATTACCAACTTCGTATCGTTTGATTTGAATGATAAATACCAAGTAAACATTAGAAGGGTGGAATAACGGAAAATTGATAAAATAAAAATCGTATGAAAAGAGTGATCATAGCTATTCATGTAATGTATATAAAGGTGAATTATGGGTTATGGGTAATAATATAAATAGCATTGATACCAACATTCCTGGAATGTAGCTCGAGATAAAAATTTATATAGCAGTTAAAAACGTGTTTGACGTACGAATTACGTGTCCATTCGTGCCAGTAAATGAATAAGGTCCCACATAACCCATCGACTCGATTCGATGCGCGGTCGCCTTAATAAAACATTTTAAATCGAGCCGAATGCCTCTCATTGTGCGAATCGTGATTTTTACCGCGTTTTCCCGGTTTACTATGGATCTCGATTAAGTGGTGCCGCTGGACAAAGTGATTATTTTTTATTTTTACCTTAATTTTTTTTCAAAGACAGTATAGTATCTCTTTTATCACGGAATTAAATTAAGGATTTCTATATTATTTTCTATTATCTGACTCCCGTCTACACGTGCGCTATGACATTTATTGTTTTCCGTGACAACCGTAATAAAATCATCTGCAATAACGTAATTTATCTTTACGACGGACCTTATCACTAGGTTTTATCAATATCTTGCCTCTGCCCTTAATGTCTCGTATAATGACGTCTCTGAATTTTGAAGTTTCATAATCCTCCTACTATTTGGATTTTTCGACAATAATTATTTTTTCTCCGAATTTTTTGTAGCTGGAAAATATTTTTTTGTTGTAACTTCAATAAAATTTCAATATCACGTGTGTATTGTTTATCGATTCAATGTACACACATTCTGTTCATGTCGAAAATTTCGACAATGTGACAAGGGCTGGAGATAAACACTAATGACAACTACTTCATAAAGCGTGATGATTCTTTAAATTCGCGCTCGAAAGTTGAAAATTTTCAAACCATTAGAGATGCCGCATGGCTTAATAATTAGACGATGGGTACTAGAAGGATCCCCAGCCCGATTTCTAACTGTACCTGAAGAAATGAGCAATCATAAATAATTTCTAGCCCGAAGCCAAGTCCGTTTTAACTGTCCAATAGGAAGGCCGAAATTTGAGGGAGAAATATTTTCCTCATTAATTCTAAACGTCTCTATAAAATACGGTATACCTTCATTTAGCAGGATCTATATCAATTACGCGTCTAAATTAATAGTTCACTTTAAGATAATTAATACTCACACGGAAGCACATCTGATCGTGTGATACGAATCTGTGGATTTCCAGCAAGACGAACGCTCACGCGTTTACCATAGTAAACAAATCAGACACGTGGGAATGTTTATGTCAATGCGATACATTTCGCGCGCGTCATAGAAATCACTGTCAGTGAAAGTGCATTAAGCAAACCACTCGTCATTAAATTACCTCCATAAATTTTCGTCTCTATAGCATAAACTGCAATAACATTATAAATTCCGCGTTTTCAAAAAAAAATTTGTTCATAGTAGTACGATCACTGGTCCGTTCACAAAATTCGACCCTGTGAAAACTCCTCGCAGTCACGAAAAATGCACTTCCTCTTCCAGGAAGCATCGCAAGGTCCGATCGATGACCGATGTTTCTCACGTGTAACTGATTTCACGCTTGATAAATTTATTAGAGTTCAGAAATTCCGTCCCCATTAAAATCTTATCAGATCAGTCTCGTGTGTTCAGTCCGTTTTTATTATTCATCCCGTGAAAAGAATTAATATGCATTGAATGTTTTTTTTAATCACTGCCATGTTTCAATACATATAATGAATGCTTGGTCGTTCACTCGAATCAACGGAACACAGTCAAATTAATTAATGTAATTGCAGTTAAATGTAACGCAACGTAAATGTAAAACGCAGTCGGGTGAGTCCGTGACTTCGCAGCTGGGTGACCATCGCTGCACTGAGCTCTCGACTCTCTTTCAACCGAGGAAGCAGCTCAGCTTTGTGTGTAGGGCTTTAGGCTTACACGTATTCACAGTAAGCGCACTGTACGCTCACAGTGACTGGACGCGTCTTCACGCACGTGGACTGGGCTGACACGCACGCTCCTACGCCTATGGTCCACGCACACGCGTGCAGACGTGGATCGGAGATTATTCTAAAATACTCGCTGTGGCAGGAGTGTGAGAGAAATTGAAGGGGAGAGAGGATGGAGCGACTAGGGGCGGAGATGAAGGATTCTGGACGAAGAAGATTCCACGACCTGGTCCATTCAGGATCGACTCCATTCCTGGTAACGTCCGACACTTTCACCGAGAATCGTCGCCATTTTCTTTCATTAAGTCTCATTCTATAAAGTTCTACTAGCCAAACAAATTGATAGCGCTTAAGTGGTTTTATAGTTCTTGATATCAATTATGTCATTTTCCTTGTTTCTTATTAGCTGGTAAAGAATAAGCGGGTAACGTTAAGGTTTATGTGCACGGGATACTGCGGCGGAAGCGTCATTGTATATTTTCTTTTGTAGATTTAAACAGACGTTTTGAGTGTGCGGTTGATGACGGTATTTTAATTTTTTCTGCGTAAGGACTCTCGCTCAACTTCCGGACAGTTACAATATAAATGCAAATCGTGGACATAAACCCATTTGGTTCCGCATAACGTTAGGCACACTCTCGGGACCCTGACTCGCGCTTCTTTACCGACAGATTCTAATGCACACGAATTTCAATTAGGAGACCTGCTACTTTGGTCCCTTCGTATGCCAGACGCTCCTTTAATATCTCACCTATTGACGCTTAAATATTTTCCAACAGTCTATTCTATAACGTGTGTCTAAAGTCTCCATCGTAGCGAATCAATACCCCCTTTTACAGCTTGCTCAAATAGTCTTTTCTAATTTGATCCCAAGAGTGATGATAATTAATAAACAAAACGAGGCATATATCACTTCCCGAATATTGTCTAATAACTTGTATAGTGTCGAGCTTGAATATTCTCACGCAAGGAGCCCGGTCCACGTCTCTGAAAAATTGTCAGGAATGTAATCAACGATCTCCCTGTACGGGGGTTGGCCTACGTGTGTACGAGGCATTAAAAAATTTGATGGACGTCGAACGATCACGAAAACTCGTCATGAGACTCACGAGGCTCTTCCAGTTTTCGTCTTATTCCAGACTCAGTGAACGCAGCCTGCATGGTAAAATTCTACGAACACTTACCTCTCCATATTACATTATATCCTAAACTGGTCCTATGGCTCGTATGCGTCTTTGCCCACGCACTTTATACACGGCTGTCTCACGGCACATTAAAATTACGGAAGATCATGCCAGACGGAACTTATCGGAATCCCATATGACTGCGACAGGAAATAAAAAATCTTTCAACTCAACTTAGTGGGTGGTTTTTGCTGGGAACGAAGTCGAATTTTCCTTCGTTACCCAGACTGCCTCTTGTGGAGACGCAAGCATTTTGTCCCTTTTTCTTCTTTCCCCCACATTCCCAGTATATTCACGCCCCGTTAGGACAATATATCCTGGGATTTTTGGCACGTGTGAAAATACGCCCTAAGACTTTTCTTTTGCTCAAGCCGACTGTCACACATGTTCGGTCCATGTCACGAGCCACGAGACTCTCTAGGTTATTGCCTGTCTCTCTCTTTATTCACGTTCACTCGCGTACGATAAGATTATTTCCGTACGATGTAAAGAAATCGCAAATTCACCTTTTAACACCTACAAACGTCAAGCTTGACGTTCACTGTGGTATATTAAAAAGGCCATCCGGTATAAGGAGCGAGTCTCGCAATTCCAAGCCATCCGAAAATAATTTCGATGCAAATGCACCGAGCAATGGGCGGCTTCTTCTTTTTTTTTCCTTTTTCTTTTTTATTAAACCTTCTGTAAATACGAGAGCCTGGGCCAAGATTGCCGCGATGCTTGGTTTGTCGCTCCCTAGGTCGAAAACACTTTCGGACGCGCGCATGCGAGTGTCCATGCAAGTGCGTTTCTGTGAGTAGGTACATGCCTACTCATCTGGCTCTCTGGCTCAGTCTCTTTGAACACGTGAGAGCCGATCTCAGATAAATTCGTCTGGTGTCCAGCAGACGTTCACCCGCGCGTAAACAAGTTTTATTATGCTATGAATGACGTACCGATAGAAGGTACACGTCGCACGATGGAAGTAGCTTTAAACTCGACTACCTGATATCGCATATAGACTTCAACGCGTCCATAAGCATCGATGCTTATGTAATCCATACAAATGCATAAACACTGATAGAGCATCGTGTAGCGAGAAATGCATTTCATATCGTGCTACTTCACTTCGCTTATACGCAGGATTGCTTCTGTATGGATAATCTCTGTGCGAGCATATAAATTAAACCGGAGAATGTATAACTGATTTATACCATAGTGTTATTAAGGACTCGATTTATTTTTCTTTTTGACTTTACTCCAATAGGCTAATAGACTTTTATTGAATTGCTGACTGTTAATTATAACCTTCCGTCTACACTCGGTTGGTTAACTGCCTGCTATCGAAAAATGTGAAACGCTCTCCGACCGCGTGATACGCCTGGCGAATGTCAGTAGAGTGGACATACTGCAGAAATTGGATACGGATCGCGATTGCTCTTTTTCAAAAGTTTGACAGTCTTGGAAACCGGATAGCCATACGTGTTATATATATATGCGGTCGATCAACCCCTTTAGGCATGCCGTGTATATTCGGTGAGTATCCGGTGTTGTTGACGTCTGCCAAAGAGTTCGTACAGACTGATGGAATATTTGAATTTTAGTTGTTTCCTTTGTCTGTGGTTATTTTACTCGTATAGGCCCAGTTCTAAGATATTTCCGTGAGTTTTTGAATACACGTGGAAATAGACAAAACCGATAAAAATGTATGTTTCACAAATAGTGGCTCGGTACGATGTTTTGCTATGCAGCACGTTTTTGGTAGGATCATCCCTGGCCGAGAGGTGCAGAGGGAGCGGAGAGGACGTGCGAGGGTGGACTTAAGATAATATTTGTTGTAATAACATCTTACCAACCACCCTTACGCATTTTGGATTTCCTAGGGTGTTTGCGTCCGGGACACTTCGGCTTTATGGCTCAACTTCATCCAGCACCGTTATTCTTTTATTCAATTTTTTTTGTCCCAGTTGCCAGTGGGAATTATGATGATCTTATCACTATGGGTGGTGTTAGTTTCCTCGTTACCGCTATTATTCTTCGTCGCAGGGGTGCACGTGGGAAGGGTGTCCAACGATTCCAATAAACCGGCTAGTCCATTGGGACCACAGGGTACATAGGTACTTCTTTTATTATATTTCTTCTCATAGAAAATAATTATTATGCTTTTATCTGCGTGGGAGATATTTTGAGATATTTCGAAATTTCAAAAATAAATAAACTGTCCACCTGTCTTCGCAAGGACTTTACAATTTTTGTATCATTACGGAAACCGTATTACTATAACTGCCATGCTGCTGGTCGCTTTTCTTGGAAATCATTATCATTCGACTTAGCTTGTCAAAATATACGGAATAAGCTTCTAAGAAGCATTACCCGATATCCCATATAATATGCAAGTGGAATTAACTGGTATCTTCCAAATTCAAGAACCCTAGAATATCCAGGATCTTACTCTCGAAAGAGGCAAAGGACTCAAAGCGAGCTCAATTGCCAAGAGGCTTTACTGCTTCCATAGCAGTCATAATTTCTCGTTAGCCAAAACAATCCCTCGTGAGAAAGCATTTGTGGCCCAACGTACGTAATTATCTATATTATCACAGCGTAATACGTATTCGTATTCCATCGGTGTAGCAGGACTTGAATTTTCAGGACTCGATCTTCGAAGCTTCCAAGATACTCTGATATACCGTACCCAGAAAAAATGTACCCCATTCGGGGGAGGATCCGGGTGTTTTCGTAATCTCTGCGCGTATCGCTTTTGAAATACGTCACTGCTAACGACGCTACACTCGGTACGACGAAGCATAGATAAAAATAGAATTACAGACCGTGATAACTCCAAAATGATTACCAGCCTTGGAACGAAAGGTTCGATTTCGGAGCACGTTTTTAGAAATCGGTCAAACTTTGCGGCACGACTGCACAAAGACTGCAGAGTGAAAGAGAGGGACACGTGTTCAACGTGGCGCAAACCGCATTAAGATCAATGCAGCCGGTAGGCGTTGCAACGGCGAAGCTAGAACATTGTGTCCTTTTTCGGTAGAGAGTGTATATATATATATATATATATATACACATACACATATATTATACATATATATGTATATTCGATTCTCGATAACATCACGATATAATAATTTTTTCATCCCCATTACCCACTTTTTCATTCCTGGTTTTTTCTACGTGGCGATAGAAGCGAAGGTTTCTCGCTGTCGTCGTAGGGGAAAGGTTCAGTGACATAAATATAATAATTTTAAGGGTTGCCATATAAGGATAGATTGTACGGGTCCTTCCTATCGGCGACCTTTCATAAACATTCTCCGGGTATCTGCTGTTTATAAACTGCGTCTAGACTCCTAGACAACGTGCGCTACGTTGAATATCAATCACCCTGGGACTAACTAATCGTATACCTCTCACATACGTACCAAGGCCTTTAGATTTTTAAATATCTTCTTGCACGAGTGTCCTCAACTACTGACGGTAGTTAACATAGAGATGCGATAGGGTTGAACACGTATCCTATCCACGCGACGGATGCCTTTACGATCCATAAAGGTAAGGAGCATTTAAGGAGAGAATAAGGAAGAGCTACAGAGAGAGAGGGGGGGGGGGGACTGAGGACGATACACAGTGAGAGACATAGGAACGCAGACGAACGAGAGCATCAAAGGATCAGATCGAAAAACAGTGCGTACACGCGCAGCCTTGTGCGTATACATATATACCTATATATGCATCAGAGGCCACCCTGGATGTACTGCCTTGTGTTTTTGGGACTTTGTAATTTATAGGTGCAGGAGTTAGGAGAAGCATATATTGTTCACGGGCGCAGTGCCGGTTAGAGAATTTTAAGGGCTTTGGATTAAACGAGCCTTTAGGCATACATAGGTTACGATATTCACTCGGTACCACCCTAATGAAATTAGTCTAGAATTTTCTTGGGATTGGAATACTTTTTATTCCTGTCTCTTGATTGATAACTCACGTTATGTTGGTTACGGTAAGAATAAGCATGGGGACATATACTGTCTAGTGGCTGCTTTCGGGAAACGTTCACATAGTCCGTCGTTCCTGTCCTTCACAACAGGCCACTGTGCATTAGTATTTTATTACCTCTTAAAACGGCAGTTAAAATCCCGCAGGTTCTTGACCTTACCCCGAGGCTGAGCTTTCACGTTTCAATTTAAACGGTAGGTTCGTTGACTCCTGCCACCGTTGAGATTGACGTGGATCATCGATATTCCACGGGAACGTACCCTGTGGATCTTTTCACGATCCCTTTGCAACTAATTTTATGGTCGTTAGCCACACGTTCAATAATATGTAAGCGGCGTTGTTATGCTCGTCGATGTGGCCAAAGAGAGAGAAAGAGAGAGAGAGTGAAACAGTGGGGAAAAAAGAGAGAAAGAAGGAGGACCGAGTATACAGAAAAGTGAATGCGTTAGCTTCGTATGGGACGAGACCGGAAACCCTTGATAGTGCTTCCGTTCGATTATATTACTTTTTTTTTCTTCTCTACTCTTACCTTTTTTCTTTTATTTTTTTACTTCATTATCTCGCGACTTTTGGGCACGTCCCATTGCACCCTTTTCATGGCTCATAAAACATTCCACGACTGCCACATCAATCGTACAAAACAATTATATTAATACGAGCCTCGTGCGTCCCTCGAGATTGGAACCCTTATCCCGTAACGGAAAGGGATTGCTGTTAATTTGAAGATGGTAAAGACTGAAAATAACCCAACATAGGATTAAATCAACTTTATAACAATTCTCTTAAAAATCCAAAAAGTCTATACACGCAGTTAGCGTATACTCAGTGTAATACGTCCTGGAATTTCATGGTGAAATTTAATCGATTTTTTTTTTCTTTTTCTTATCTGAAAAGTCCCGACTAGCATTACTCTACGATCCGATTAGCATATACACACCTAACAAGATTCTTTGATGGCGCCTGTCCCAGATAGGACAGTGTGATAAAAATTAATATATAAAAATCATCCCCGTGCCCGAGGAAGCTGCTTCGTGGGTACCTGGGTGCACCCTTTGCCGATGGACCGGGGACCCAAATGAAACAAATGATTGAGACGTTCGAAACCCCCCGCTACCACTGAGATAGTTTCTCGACAATGTCAGTCGGCTAAGTATTCTGAGAAATTGATCCCGAGATAGGCGCATCCTCAGGACATTAATCTAGGGGATGCCTGCCTTAGTCGCTGTTCCGCCGAGCACCTAGACTCCGGAGCAAACAAAGCGCGCCAGGTTCCCCTATCGAATTACCCAAGTTTTCCTCGGGGGTATAGTAGGTTGGGAAACTTTGTAATCTATAAAATCTTTTCATCTTAGATGCGATAACAAAAAAAATAATTCAGTGATCACGTACGGTTGTTAAAAAAACTAGTATTAGCCATATATGTATGTATATGTAAATAAATACGTAACAGTAATATGTGTTAATCTCAATACTTAGTGTCCGGTAGGTTCATGTATGTATCGGAGGTGACGTCAAATAAAGAACCGGATTCATGGAATCTTAACGACGAATGCAGTAAAGGCTAGGGGAAATGGTATTTTGAATGACTTAAAAATATGATTCTAATTTATTCTTAGGCGTTAGGCTGATTTATTTGAGAAATTATCAACTCAAAGTTATACAACTCATTTGACAGCTGTCATGTGATTCACATTCTCGAGCACATTTCGGAAATATTTTTACCTGAATCAAATAAATAATTTATTTTGAAAAATCCAATTATTATACTAGAAAAAATCAACCAATCGCGAGACAGTCTTGGTCTATGGATTCAAATGGTGTATTCTCCTGTGCAGGAAGTTGCGGTACATTAATGCAGATGACATAATAAGAATTGTTCACATCTTTCTAGTTTACCTATTTCGGCATATTTCCAGAAAATCCGTGACCACGGAGAGGCGTATGAGAATGACAAATAAAAGTTTGAAGATTCCTTGAATCCATCGCGAATACATCAACAATATTTGTAAAGTCAGTTTTATCAGTAAGTTTTCTAGGACTTCCTGGACACAGTGATTCTGAGAAAACTTCATCTTATCCTCGACTGAGACGAAATAAAATGACTGTCTACGGGTTCTCCATTTTGTTCCCCTCTTCATTCATATCTACCGTTCTTTACCGTACTCGGTAGTTTCGGCACGTCGCAACTCCTTGAAACCACCTTGCAATGTCTGCTTCGAATTTTTTTATCCCGACATAAACCGGCCAGCACGAAACGACCTTAAATTCCCACGTGGAGGATGCAAGTATAAGCGCGATAGGCACTCGCGAATCTTGCCTAAAATATATGCCCCCCCCCCCCCCCCCCAAGTAATACATGTTTTGACTCCCTGGACTCGAACCGTAGTCGCGTACTTATCCGACGAGACTCTCCGAAGTCGAACACTCTTTCTCGAATTTGCAACAATATAGGATTATCCTCGCGTGAAGAACTGGAAGCTGCAATCGATTTCGCGCCAAGTAAATGCATGCTGCGGATCATTAAAAAGAAAAAAAAAATTGACTCGAAAGTATGAATGACGCTTTCATTATCCCTAAATCAGGCTGCTTTGCCGAGGGTAATTAATAAAGGTTTATTATTACCAAAACCGTCCAAGAAATACGGGCCGAAACCAGGCCTGAAATGCCTAAAAACGATTCTCGCGCAACTTCAGTTAATTTCAAACTTTACTCACTCGTCTTCATCGCGGAGCGCGATGGAATAGTTGTGTGTCAGGTAGGAAAAAAGAAATAGCCAAAGAAAAATCGATCGGCGTAACGCGATGGTTATTTTAACGAGGTAACTTTCACCGAGTCGAAGGAACCGGCCTACTCGAAATTGTATAATGCATTTCCTGACACCTTTGAGGGACGTGACGGCCCCCCGATGGCAATAAGGAATCCTCGTTAAGGCGACACCACAAGTGCACCATTGCACGGAGCCATGGAAACATTCTGTAGGGACCTACACTTCAATTTCGAGTATGTCTCTTGTCACTGACAGACGTCAAAAACATCTCTGTTTACCCTTTTTCCTTCCTCATCCATTTAAGGGACAAAGTCGCTTTCGGACCACCATATCTTCTTGTTAAACAATCGTCCTTAGTCTGTGTTTTATATGCCTTTTTCTTCCTTCTTTACTTGGTATATTACGTCGCTTTACGCTTCTCCGAGTTAACGTCTTCATTAAGTAGCACGGTTTCGGATCGTGCGTGACGTTGATGAGGATCGTTTGAATTCTCCCAGACCTCTTGGTCTTTCTGGCTCGTCTTCTGCATGACTGCCCTCCTGGCATTCTTTTCGAGTGGATTCACGTGAGAGTATACCCGGGAATATATGATCAAAAATATATATATATATATATCCGTATGTAAAACTTTGTCAAATCTTTAATATCCACGCCGGTCCTATAGATTACGCAATAATTGGCAATACTGATTGAATTTTTTTATTGAATTTTCTTCTCTTTGCTAAACACTCGCTGTGGCGTCTCTTTCAAAGGATTAATCGTGGTCAACGATTACCTGCGATTTCCCATGTATCGTCTTTTCAGAATTGCAAATATGCAAAAAAAGATTGCGAGCGAGTAACCTATACATATGGCTATTAGCAAATATAGCAGTTAAACAGCCACGTTCGCGCCTTTCTCCGCAACGTTTTATTCCTCGTGTATCATCCACTTTATGTTTTCTATTGTTAGGCACAATTAGTTACAACGAGAACGGGAAAGAAGTTTCATTCAGGGCTCTGGCAACAGTTATTATGCTAAATGTCTTCAATTAAGTAAACGGTTCTCAACCTAGCCCTTTCTTCTAGTAGAACTTCTTTCGTTTCTTCCAGAAATCATACGCGTTTCTTTATACGTTTTGAGAACTGGTCTGATCTTAGAAGGCAAAAATACCCGCTTTGAATGTATCATTGCGCGAATCGATTTTTCTTTAGTTTTCGTATCTTTGCTCAATTTTTTTTTATTAAAATCTGTATATTCGACTGGTACGATTATATTACTAGTTATCTGTATAACAGCTATGGTTGTCTTTTTTTAAGGAAAAAATAAGAATCCCAACTCTAGTAGATCTTTTAGGTTGAGCACCTGGCCTCATAATCGACACTCCAAGAATGCGGGGAATGAACGTGTATTTCTCACGCCTAACTATTACCGTGTCAGCCCTGTCCCTGAGTTACTGTCGCAAGTTGCGCAATTTCGCGAAGGTTCCTCCGTTGCACACGGTCACGTGAGTTTTCGTGGGGGAGTCACCGGGTCACGAGAGGTGAGATTAAAATGGCGCTTCTATAGCGTGCACGAGATAAATAATAAAATCAGATAAATTTAGCAAATGTACCGCGCACGGACTATTTCTCTTTTCGTCATAAAAAAAAAATCACTGACGTCTCTTTCTTCGTACGAAAAATCTCGGAGGAACCTGTATCGCTTCAAAACTGTTATAAAAGTCTATGGTGGTCATCGTAAAAATTCGAAACCCTTTGTCAGGCACTCCAGGAAGGAGGCGTTGCTCTTTCGTTATGGCCCAGAAGAGAAACGCAACGATGATCTTTACGAGAACACCCAACGCTCTTCGGGATGGTAAAAAAGCACGAAAAATATATACATATAGAATTTCGTAAAACTAAACGTCTGGCGCCTAAGGAATCTCAAGAAGTGACTCGATTTTCAAAGTCGTCTCTAGTCGTTCACGCGTCTAAGACATTTCTGGCATAAACACTCGAGAGACCATTTTTTTTTCAAATTTATGACTTTTGAAACGTCCCGTCGAGCTTCGTGATATCGATTGCAAAGGCCTGAGAAAAGGATAAGAAGTCATAGGCTGAATTCCCAGTAGTTTGTGGAGAATTCAAGAAGTCCCGGTACAGGGTCAGGAAGTCTTGACGACTATGAAAAAATTTAGCCGAAGGGGTCAACTAGAGACAAGGGTAGTAAAAGCGTTTAGGAGAATCCAAGAAATTCATTTGGCGAAGACAAGCCGTGGGTTTTCGAGTATGGGGAATGGGCGCATTTTCACTGGTTACGTCGCGCTTAAATTATTATGCGCGCCCTTATCTCAAGAGTTAAAATAAGTTGGTCGTTTTCCTGTGAAATTATTAACTCGTTCCAACCCTTCGAGTAAATAAATGTCAAAAGTATATCTCACCCTCTCAGGGCTAAATCTTTCAATTCGGCCGTTTCGGCAGGAAGAAAAACAGACAAAGCTAGGCAGACCAAGTGGAGAAAAAGATAAGAAATCAAATTTTTGTTTACTATGTAATTTATATATTTTTTATATCTTAGAATCCCAAATATTTTTTCGGAACTTTTTTACTCTCACCGATCCATTCCACTCTTATACCAAAGTCTCCCATCTTCTCTTTGGCTTTAATAATCAGCCGTTCTGCTTTATCAGTTCCAGACGGTTGCAGAAAGTGGAATGATGATTTCGTGGTTACACTATATCTCGAGAATAAGTAACGAGCGCGTGCACGTAGCATAGCCCTCAAAGCAAGAAAGATAATTCTCGCTCGTCCAGCCGGGATTTATTGCGCCGCTGTGCCTCTTGCCCTTATCAATTTCTTGTTAAGCGCTCATCTAGAAACGCTAATTATATGGCAAGGATGATGTCGGGATTTTTATTGTTCAGCAGACAGCAGGTACCAGAACGCGCCGCATAAATCTTCGTGCTCTTTATGAATGTTCTTATTGCCTCCATGAACAACTATTTTATTCCCTCCACTTTTTCAATTTACAATGGAATTTTCATAGTCGTAGTAAATAAAACAAAAATACAAAATATTCGTTCTCTTTTTTCTTTCATTTCTAGATCGCCTAGCATTTCATCACTGTGACGGTGGCTTTTCGCTAGAATGAGAATGAGGACAGTCCAAGTTTTGTTTGTTTGTTTGGACCATAAATTCCGGGAGAGAAAATTTGAAAATTTTTCAAAAATTCCAAACACTCTTTACAGGTCATTTTACATAGTTTTTTAATTTTATTTTCTTCGAGTCGACTGTTACCGTGTTAATGTCTTCTAGAACGGTTCGGATGAAATTCACCGTGGGCGGCAGCGAATTCGGTGGACAGGGTCAGCACCCACACTCTTTCTTCGAAAAAAAAAGGGGGCTGCCCGTCTACTAATTGTGGTTATTTCGAATGGCCTCGAGGTACCGACGAAACGAAATAAGAAATATCCGCCAATAGGAGCGGCCATTTAGACAAATTGACCAATCCAGACTAAACTTAGGAAACTTTTATCTCGCTGGATAGTAATTATCAAATTAACTTAATATTTACGGCGGGCCTAATACGCACCCTATACTAAACAGACCTGGCATATTTATTAGATTTTATGTTTCTATATGAGTTCTCCTTAATTTCATGCTCTATGATTCATAACTTTTATTTTTTTCCTATCCCTACCCAGGAGGTCGTTTTAAATACTAGATTACGCGAGAACAAGCCACGCGTGTAACGTTTTTGCGCTACCTGATTGAAATCCACTTAACTTGTATATTAAACTGGCAATTAATTAATTTAATCCTTTGACAATGGGGAAGGAAACCCACGAATTTCCTAAGACACGGTATACCTATATATGTATATAAACCCTTTTCACTGAGGATCCCATCTTCTCAAACCTTTTTCAATCCTTCCTTAAGCCTCCTCAATTTCCAAACCCGTTGTTTGTCACTCTAAGGGATAATTATATAAGCCCAGTATCATCCTAACGACCCCACGATATCGGCGTTAAGAGACTTTCCCTCAGTAACAAATTAATTTTTTTTCTCCCTCGATACTCCGATCCTATCGTATTTTAACTACACCGTTTCAAACGGAAATCCTTAAGAAATGCAAATCCTAAAAATTATGAGTTTGCCGTCAAGACTTTAGCAAGGAAAATTTGCAACCGGAAACTTTCCGTGAAATTCATCGGCTCGATTTTCGAGTCTTATCTATACCGATAAGTTCCGGCCGCCGTAATAGTTTGCCGGCTCTTCCCGTATAAGTCATGTCATAAATTCTTAAAGTGACGTAACGGGAGGCGACTTCCGACCAATTGCACCCTCACTTACCAAATGGTACTGTGAGTGAGTTGTGGCGCAGTTCACGAATCTGCGAGACTTACAAAAGAATTTTCGAGAGTACGAGAACATATACCTACTACTTATGTAAACGATTTCCAATCTCTCCCCCCCCCCCTCTCTCTCTCTCTTTCTTTCTTTCTCTCTTTCTCTTTCTCTCTCTCTCTCTCTCTCTCTCTCTCTCTCTCTCTCTCTCATCAAGGAGATGGCCTGTGATACAGAATTTAACTATTTTGATATCGGCAAAATATTCCAAATAGTCGGGATATTAGAAGTACATTATTATTATATCATCCTCCTTAAAGTAAAACCGCGAGTTTTCATTACGAGTCAGTCAGTTTTAAAGTTCCCACCGCAAAAGCCGCCATGAGAGCGGTTTTCATTTTGTACAAAGGGCATTGCTTCCCGGAACTCATATACGTAAACGTAGGTACATAAACATGGTACGGTTTAAGGAGTAGATTTGCCTTTGATCTCACACCGGGTTAATGTATTTCGCTCGAGTAGCAGGTGTCGTATAAGTAAGGATTGTAAATCCCAGTCTCTCTGTCCGTCCATTCTCTCTCTTCTATCCGTTCTTTGTCAATTCCAGTCGGAATCTCATCCTGGAATTCATTGTGCACTGCCATCTATACACCGAGACATGGAACTACAGACATCAGCTAATCGGCTTGTTTTAGGATCATTCCAGGTCTTTGGTACAATTTCATCCTGTGATTACGTATCACCGTGCTCTTGTAACCTACGTGTAGGTCTTGGGGGCTACTTGGTATGCAATAATAGTACATTCGTGTCGGGTTTCCCGGATTGCCCAAGGATCTCGTCGGATGGCACGTGCGGCGCACGCCGAGTACAGAATCCACGTGTTACACCTGAGGCTTTCCGCACTGAAGTCACGAGAACACGAAGACCTGGAACGTGGAGGTTTGGTTTTTGGTATGGTACGATTAGCATGCCACGCGGTCTTATAAAATTACAAAGGGAAACTATAAATCACTTATGAAAATAGCCGGCTCATTAATAAGGTACCTTACGGGCCAATGTGGCAGCCAGCAAACCTCGCGATCGCTACCGTCCTAACAAGTAACCGGGAGCCAGCATCGGTCTAGCAACTGGCAAGCTACCAAGTCACGAACAATACTCGAGAGAATTCCAGCACGTTCTCCATTCAGCCAATTGAAGGTAGCTCCTGGCTCTTTCTAAAAAATATTATGTTCCAGGGAAATGATCGGTGCTTCACTTCATACTGCTGTATATCAATTTCCTACGACGAAAAAAATAAAGGGTATCCTGTATATTATACTTTCTCAAGGATATACTCATTCTGCCACTTTCATCTCTTATGACTCTTATCTCCATTTTCTTTTGTTCTTTTCTTTTTGTCTCCCCCCCCCCCCCCCCCCTCTTGACACTTCTCCCGATATTCTATGCAATTAGGTGAACGCATCAAAGGAGTCTGCTAGCGTTTCACGCCGTCACTCCAGGGCCTTTTTGGGATGGCCACGAGTTAATGCGTTTGCCGGAGTCATTAAGGGCGCCTTGATGCTTGGCAAGTTCTGCGAAGATACATTATAATATGGCGTCCTCTCATCATCTTCTCTCCCTCTCCCTCCCTCCCTCTCTCTCTCCCTCCCTCCCCCCTCTCTCTCTCTTTCTTTCTTTCTTTCTTTCTTTCTTTACCACTGGAATAATTTTAGCAGGATATCTCGCATCCTCCTTTCGGGACCGCTTGAGGGATTGTATCCAGCTGCCCCCGATCGTTTCTCAGAAGCGATACGGCGGGGATTAGAAAGGCAGACTCAAACCCAACCAGGAAGTGGTGGACCTCAGTCCCATTTCTCCTTTATGCCCTCCTAAATATCTTCCTATACATTACCAAGTACTAGTATCGGTTAGCCCACCAGTGCTCTTGAGTTGACAGTAGCTCCCTATGAAATTTCATTGGACTCGGCCTCCCTTGAACGACTTCGTGCTCGAGTGACACATGGTGAACGTCACGAAATCGCAAGATCAGCGCGATCGGGTTAAAGGGAGCCGTTATTTTAGCACGGCAGCACATAATGGAGTTCGTTAAGCCTGTTAAATATCTGCCGTGCTGATCGCCTTCATAGAAACTATAAATACACCTCCAGAGTATACGTATCTTGCTTAATCCGTATCTCAGGTGTGCAATCATGGACCGGTGGTGCATTTAGTGAATGATTAGTTAGCCTGTCAAACGCAATGGAAAAGTTGATTTTACCCTAATTATCTATCTTCTGTAACTCAGTCTTGTACGTTTCGCCTCCTGTAGGGGTTGAGAAACACTGTCAAATGAATTTACGCACAGGGTGCGCGTAACGACGCGTAATAATCCACGTAGCGGTAACAGGGTGCGTATTTATAGGTAGCCGAAGCGCGAGATTACCGCCTGAAACGGTTCTGAAAATAAAAGAATTTTTGTAGTCACGTTGTAAAACCACATCATTGGTCGCTCGGCTGCCTTTGAAATTCGATTTCGTCGGCGCCATTATTTTTGAACGATGCGTGCGTCAAAGGCAAGAGTGCTGTGCTTTCAAGTACATTCTTTAAGCTATCTGAAAGTGCTGCTATTTTCACTACCTTCGATTTATAGATTAAGAGGAAAATTATATAGCGTTCGAAAAATTATTCATTTCCGCGACAGTCCCGAGCTTCGAAAACATTTATGAATTCTTTTTAGATTCTGCAAATATCACCTAAATGCTACCTCGTCGGTTATCGATCCTCTAGGACATTCTCAAGATTATGCTTGGTTCTGTGTTCTCAAGCTTTAAACCCGTACAGTGTATGTACACCAACATGCGGCCATGTTTATCCATCAGAGCGAGCCGGGAGAACTATGTTTGGCAAAACAAACCGTTTGGAGTGACCTGGACCCTGGGCTGACTGGAGTTCAAATCCTTCTTAATTAACGGATCGCTAATCCCCATACCAAACCTCATTATTTCTCCAGTAGCCCTTCGGGCATTGCTAATTAATTTAAATCTCATTAAGACATGCTGGTAAATTAACCAAGCGTTAATCAAGGTTATATAAGGGACCCGGGTTGTAGGTATCATCACGTAGAAAGAAAAAAACACAAGAACAGCGTCATGCATGCGGGTCAAATCAAGAGGAAGAAAAAGGAGTAACCGATTCTGAAAGGGTGAAATATGATATGAAATTGAAACTGGATTCTTAAATAATCGAAACCAGCGACTGGTAAAGTTGCTACGGCACTGCGGTAAAGTCCCAGAAATACGGCTGGGAGAATTCGCAATTTTAATCCAGCAACAAATGTAGCTACAGCTTGCTAGGACACGCTGTAGATCCGCGAGAAGCTCAAATTTCGTAGGGGTTGGCTTGCAAGTTGCTGGATGGCTGATTCGGAGGTTGCTCGTGAACTTGCACGGCTAACGGAATCGCTGGAACGGGCGGATCCAGCAAGCACTTCCTTTGTCAAATAGTTTTTTCTGGGTTAAACGAGGCTGTGGCCGAAGGACGGAAAGAAATATTCCCCGAGAGGGGTGACTGTGCCGCAATGAGCGAGAGAGTCGCGAATCGGGGATATGTGAGTGGGGAGAGGAAGCTGATACAAATAGGGAGAAAAAGAAACGAAGGAAAAACCGATAATTAATTCGGTCACGTCGTGGCCTTCTATTCGATAAAGGCTCTTTCGCTTCCTCCTAATCCTGACAGTGCTTTGTCCTTGACTTTCTACCAAGTTCAATTGCATTTTTTTTTCTATCCCAATTCCTTCCCTATACTCCTCTCGTTCTCTTGTGTCTCCATCAGTAATCCTTGCTATATGACTTATTCCAAAATGATCAATACTTGTTTCAAGAGATCAAAACTTTGGACCAATTTTTCTTTGCTGCAAAGACACTGATGTCTAGAAAAAAGAAAACAATCAGAGGAAAATATCAATTTACTCAAACTCAAAGATACGTTTGTTCCCATTGTTTCTTTTTGTTTGAAACAAAGCTTGTGATTCTTTTTCTCATTTTCGAGTAGACATTTTTTTTTTAATCCAAAACTTTACTCTCTTCACAATGAGACGTATGAGTATACTGACGTAAAAAAAATAGAGTTGACAACTTTGTAACATGTATCCCTTTAATGTTTGCTCTTTTATAAAACGACTCACTATCTACTGCTGTCCTAGTGAAGCCCTTTTGGTTTAGTTTTCATGGTAGAGAAATCGCAGCACGGAATTTCAGTTTCACCAAGTCACCCAAACTCTGTAGTATGGAACTGCGTTAACGTTTACTTTTTCCACAATATTGTCTCTCCGTCGATTTTTCAAATCGTCAGACGTTAAATATGCGTGTAAATACTTGTGGTGACAACAAAATAGCGATAAGCAGAGAGCTACTTGTAAAATCGTATATGATTGAAAACTTTTGTAGCAAGCAAAACAAAGTTTTCATCTTGCCACTTTCAGCCACTTCTGTACACGTGCATAGGTACTGTATACTTCGTTTGGCATCGACATAAATTTCTAGTCGTTTTACACATTTTACACCCAGTCCACTGGGGGTAGTAAAAACTTTTGCAAAAGTGCAACTTCCTACTTTTATCTCACGTAGGAATTCTTATCCGCGAATTCTGGTATACAAGGGTGGTATTACATAGGAGTACAGACCACCGGCCTCTTCGCTCTAGAAAATCGAACAGCTTTACAGTGCTTATCTTCCCAATCCGATAGTACGATTCCTAATCGCTCGTTCGGGTCCGATATCGAATTAAAAAAAAAAAACTGTATAATCCGTTGGAGAGGCTGGATTTGCCAACAAATAACATTTTCACGCTGGCTGGCGAGTTGTGATAGGGAAGAAGAAAAAAAGCTGAATATCCTTCCCTCTTGTACACGCAAAAAATTTTTACAGGAAGTGTAGGACTTAATCATTGAAGAAGCACATAGCTCACTTATTACAGATAACAATAAAGTCTTGATTCTTCACGAAATATAAATGCCCAGCAGAAAAATCACCTCAGACGATTAGATTATCCATGTGAAAACACGTAGCTACGGCGGCAGAGTGTCGCCGACATTCAATTTATTTCCCACCCGGCGGAAATTAAAATTGATCAATGTCGTATCTCGGTAGATCGTCTGATATTGGTCGGTATGGAGTCACCTATATAAATAATGACGAGTCAAAATTCAATTGCCAGATTATTTGGGTCACACGCGCCATCGCCGATTGCCCATTTATCGTATTTTAGGAGCGTAACGATCGAACGATTCGACCGGAAATCCTTTGGGGGCATCATTTGCGAATTGCACATTCGATTTTCCTACGGCTTATTCAATAACATCCATATAACTGCACGAGTGTTCAAGGCTGATCGAAACGCTTGCAGATTTCAATTTAGACTGTTAACGATCTTACGTGCCAGTTCGATAAATTGAATTCGACCTGCTCTGAACGGAAGTTCTCCCGAAATTGCCTAAGAACGACTCGCAGAGGGTCGAATGGACGAAATGACATTTTAACACTTTTGACTCGTACGAAATGACCCTCGGGATTTACATTTTCCTTTCAAGCCACACACGCATGCGAGCAAGATTTATCCCATGATGTTTTTCTTCATCAGATTTTATCACGCTTCAAGGATCTCCCCTTTTTCATCCCCTTTACTCTTTCCCAAGCTCATCTGTTTACCAGGAGAATTGCTATTCCAGATTACAATTTCGCATCAAACTTTCCCACAAGTTCCTCGGGCAGATCAAGGCAGAGCTGAAGTCACTGATGGATTTTCAGTTTTCTTATAGTTTGACCCTCCCCCCCCCCCCTATATCCCCCATAATATTCTTGGTCGTTTGGAAAAAAAATCTTCCCCTAGCAGTTCATATATTCTATACGTTACCAGCAATTCTAAAAGTTATCTAAATATACGCTCATTTTGTCATATACTACATCAGATATCTTATTCCTCAAAGTGCATGGTTCTATTCAGAATAATATAGTCCGTGCCTCTTAAAGGATTTAATAAATATAACCTATGCCAAGGACATGCTCGTTCCGCCCACCTGTAAAAGCACAGGCTGAACTTTCCCAAGAAAAGTCCGAGTTTACATACGTTTACATACGTATACATACCTACCAACCTAACAGTGCGGAACTTCAAGAAAGTGTACCAAGAGAATAGAGCAAGAGTGCCCTAGGATGGTTAAAATTCAAAAAGCACCGTCTGAAAACTCGTGATAAAGCACACTCTGGAGCACGCAGCAAAAAGGAGTTTTAACTGTAAAGTCTGTGGTCCCCGAAGAACCACTGCTCATCTCTTACGGCATAATAGCCAAATAGTAATAAAGCTAAGCCAAGGCATTCGGAATGCCTCCACCCCTAAGTATGGAAAGATGCTTCCGCGAAAGCCTCCATCCTGATCTGGCTTTACGGCTTCTGGTTGGGAAGCACTGTTCGTACTTGTGGTTGGTAGGTCTAAAGCTAGGCCGTGGAAAGCAGAACCTGTCAGGATAGGGGAAATTGTTTCATAAATCACCCCTTGCCTTACGTTACGCTACCCCTTCTATATAGCGTCAGGTTGCTTGTCTCCTATCTATACAGGGTGCACCACATGACTCGTATATACCCAGCGCCAATGTGAATTTGGACTGAGCCCTTGAACTAACCAATCACAAGTACACACAAATATAGTAAAAAATATCTGCTATAATTTTTTTCAGTAAATAAATATACAGCAAGAAAATATCACGTAAGGGTCGCGTGAGTATTCGACCCCACGGACGCGCGTTGCCTTAATGCATTTAGTTATATGGGCGGGTCAATTCTCATGTAATCTTGAACTTTGCCGTAACGGTATTATATTTTATGAGACATGAAGTCCTATAAACTAGTGCCCACCTTTCGAGCACTGGATAATATGCATAAACGGATTGTCCCACAAACTTGTAAGGGTTAAGTTTACAGGTGGCGCTCGTTATAGGGATCGCAGTTACGTCTTCGTAGCGGCCGATAGTCATACCTATAGATATATATATATATATAGACCGAGTGGGATATTCCTAGGGCAATTGGCGGAGAATATCCCGTCATCGAATGGACGTCCGACATCGAGGATTATACGAGGGAATAGTTGTACGGAACACGGGAAGGGGGGGGGGGGCGGTAATGGCTCGGCAAAGTGGTACGAAAGTTCCTACCCGGGACGCGGGAGTTTTGAACGTTGAAATTGAAAGTTTGAAAACTACGCGCCGCGGCATCTGAAGCTTGAAAATTTTTGGATATTTCCGTCCCTAATGACACATTATACAGTTTGGTACATCGTTCTGCTCACTCGATTAATACGTTTAATAATTAGAATCGGTATGAACTAACCTTTAGGATTAATGAAGCGTTAAAGTTGTATTATATATATATATATATATTTATGTATTATATATATATATATATATATATATATATATATTTATGTATTATATATATATATATATATATATCTTAGTATTTTAAATATAGAAAAGGTCGAAATATCCTTAATACACGGTATAGTAAAATCTTTTCAAAGTTGCATGCTGCCTTTACTTCCGTGAGATTGAAAAATGAAACCCTTTGAGTAAAGTCGCTCGACGTTCTCAAATTAAATACTCAAACCTGGCGGCTCGTCGCGACGTAACGAAAGTTGTAATAGTAATTCAACGCCTATGACATGTTCGTAAGTAAAATGTATTTTATAGGGGCTAACTTTGTATGACTCTCGATGTATAAGAGTCCCCTGGAAATAACATATCCACTGGCGGATAAACTATACTTGCCTTACTTCCCTTTTCTTGGCAGTAGCTATAAAATCCCCAAGTTCCTTCCTAATCCCTTCATACTGTCCAGCGTGAAAGCTTTGGCCCATTTTCAGCGGACGAATTATCGTCGCATGAGATTCGCTCGATCGCACGAACTAACCTTCTACTGACGGGACGACGAGTTTACGTCGATCTCCGATATTAAAATTCTTATCGTCATAAAAATTTCGATAGGCCTTCTCTAAGAGATCCTCTTAGATTAAGTCTAAAAGCGATTACCTATACGACCTATAACTAAATATTTCCATACTCTTTGATATGCCAGTATTAAATTTTCCTTTTTCACTCTTTATAAGCTACCATTCATTAGACTCACTTACTTGTAGGAGCATGGTATTTCGATACGTGGCTCACGAATCGTATCGTGTATCATCGTACACAGTCGCATCCTAAAGCTATTTTGGTACACGTGTAGTCCGATAACGTTTCTCTCTCTTATGTACCAACCATTCACTATACCTGATACTATACGAGCATAACGGATCATTCATGAAAGTTTCACGTTTTCAAAAGCCCCACGATTAATTCAGTTTGGTCTTTAAATAATTCAAGGCTAATATAATATTTAATAGAACCCAATAATACAACATGCAGCATACATCGCTGAGTCATTATAGTTTCAGTATAATTTCAAATTTTCTTTTCCTTACATAAATCATTCAAAAGTTTTGCCCATGGATATACTACAGAAACTAGCTCGATTCATCTTCGTACCCTCCTGACCAAAATGGACGTGCAACTAATGGTACATGGTATAGATCTTTAATACATCTGATATTTCTTATGACTCTACGTATGATCGACCCTACGATCAGGCATATATCGTGTTTGTATTTCAAAGAGTCACTGACTCCTATCAAGGTACACTGTTCTATGCACGACGAGGAGGTACTAAGCCAATTTATATTCATTGGACTGACGGTAACTCTGGATCAAATAAGTTTCTAAAGTCTCTCTTGGTTATTCCCAGATGTTGTGAGTTCCCTTTGGGTTGCGCAACGAGACGTCCCCAAATAATTACACGCGCGCCCATCCACATACACGACACATTCCAAGAGGGATTCATTCGACTGCGCGAGCCAGACAGATGGACGTCTAGCGACGTTCAAAGCGCTATCGAATACCAGGGCCTCGGGAGACTGAAAATAAAATCCGTCGATGACAATTTTACTGGCGAATCAGATTTTTCATGCCGTATAAATTCCATATGTATATTTAGATTACCTGGAATCACTCGCGCTATATATCATTGGGGTAGTAACGATTGCAGATCAATTTTAAGTAGAAAAAGAATGACAGGGCATCGTTTCATACGGAACAACGTCTTACGGGTACACGTGTAATTTCGTCTGAACTGACTTTGACGTGTCTACAATTCATTTGTACGGGGAATATAAACAGGGCCTGCAGTCTAATCTCTTTTCCGCAGGTCCTGCATAGTACCCGAGAAAGCAGTCTATATATATATATATAATTGTCAGTGGGAGTGCAGTGTAGTCGGCTATGATACGTTTAACTGCGCTTCCGTTAACGGAGCAGCTCAGCCAGACGCAGATCGGTGTGTGGAGAAAAGGACGTCTGTAAGAAGTGAGGACGAATAAAGGGGTAAAAGTACCTATTAAGGTGGATACGTATGTGAATAATAATGTGTTGGCACATATATTAGACCCATTTGCATACTTTTGCTTAACCATCCATGTATCCACATATCTATCCAGCCGCCTGCTTATTTCTCAGGGTGCAAGGAGGCACGCGATAGGGGTAAGGGTTCCTCGTGGGGTAGAGAAGAGCTAGATGGAGGGCTTCTCCAACACGCAGTTCACTACTACAAGACGGACTTTGGTATTGGTGGGTCGATCGGTATCTGGGTCGCGGGTTTTGGCAGTAGACCCATCCCTTACCATTCTCAACCCTCTACCCGTAGGACCTACCTATATACCAACGCCACGATCGTCCTAGTACTCCCGCACTGTGCATATACATTCACGCAGACTCGTACTTTTTGTAAGCCCGATTTCGCACGAAGGCCTTGGTCTCGCAAGACGCAGAGATTCGGCGAATTAGAGGACGCTGGGATTGCAGACAAAAAATCTTATTCCCATTATACCGCCAGGAATACAAATGAATTTGAATATCCTTTGAATCGAAAAGGCACACCTGCAACGGACTGCAGGATTATAATTCATCCCGACAAGTGTCAGTCATGAATTTTCAAGCACGGATGGTCAGCTTTTTTTTTCGCGAATACACATAGCGTATCGTCATCGTAAGACAAGCGCGTCTTTATAATACCTCTATTAAGGCTTAATTCAATCCGATTATCAAGCTACCTTAATCTAGGGAAATCCCTAGTAGCAATCGACGCGACAAAAAATTTCTATGATCAGAATCCATGAGCGACGCTTTCGTATATACATGCTCCATATAGACGCTCCACTACGTCAGGCACTTCAAAAAGATCACAGCTGCATAGGATATAATTTAACCCGGGAATGGCCGCGCGACTTTGTTCCCCATTTGAAAAGCATTGAGTTCGGGTATCTGAGAGACTCCATGCGTCTACTGCGGGGTTAACGAATATGAATTTTCTACAGCGTGCATTATCGTTCGTTGTGTAGACACCTTACGAGTCGGTCATTAAAAGACGTCATTCGCCATTATTTAAGCCGAATAGCCTTTAAAATAAAATTTTATAAGAGACAGCTGCGCGAAATCATTACCATTCGTTATGAAGAAACTTCCTTTCTGACTGTTGGTATTCTTAAATATTTTGTCTTATATTTCTTTTTATTCATCTACATTCTGTCTACCGTGTACTCCTCTCCTCGGCTTACCGTATTTCATCACGGTCGCCATCCCCCACGTTTTTATTAATTTCATTCCAGCGCGTGTCGACGCAACGGGACGCTATCCCCCATCCGCGTGGGTGTCAACACGTGTTTTCTTTTGTATATTTCGCTCGCACACCTTGTTTTGTATTTACGTTGGGAAATGTAGGCCGGGTTTGTCGCCCATTCTAAAGCGGAGCCGTTATCTTACGCTCTCATCTTCGGTTTCCTTACGAAATAAATGATCGACAATTTCATGTAGCTATATATATGTATATACCGCCTAACACCTTCTACAACAAGCAGGATAGCTTAAACGCGTCCGCCTTTTCTCAGCAGTCACTTTCTAAACCGTCTACGTTCGCCTTTTTCGATTTTATTCTTTTTTTATGCGCCATCCACCGTATCTCCGTACCGTTTTTAATTGAATTAGTCTAAGGTGCGACCTTCGGTGGAAATTGAGATTCCGGATTAGCCTGGTAGAGGCGTGGAAAATCATCGAAAAGTAATGGGATTGGTTTTGGTCCAGGTAATTGCTATGTCAAGAACATCGTACTATTTCGTAAGAAATATATAAACGGTACCTATGTGTATATGTATACATATATGTACTATACGGAAGGCTAGAAGTCATAATAAAAAAAAGCCTATCTCGTATACCTGGGGTCAGCGATCCCCCTGAAATTTTGTAATCCCACTCAATCCCAGAAGCTGCCCTTTAAAACAACGTGACACGGCCGACATTAACCATTTCACTGTCCCCCGATACGTAAGCTTTTAGTGCCGTCCTCGAATCCATACCTGAAACTACAAAACGTCCTTATCGTTCGAGGAGTGATTTTTCTACCCTTCCAAGCAATTTTTACAACAGCCTGCTCTTTTATTTCTGCTCGATTAAAATTTTGTCATGGGTCAATAAACATCGGAATCTAATTTCGACATACTCTCGCTGATGCGTAAGGATATCAGACACGAGAGATCCGTAAACACGCAACGCCATATTGTCCTGTTTAAACTTTAAATAAACTAGCGAAGACCGTCTGAATCATCTAACTATTTCTAATCGTATGTACTTTGGCTAAAGCGCAAGACCGACTCTCGTCGGTCTATCGAATCTTGTCAAATGTCAAATTCGTGCTTTGAAAAGTCCCCTTAAATTTTACGAACGCTCTGTGAAAATAGCAGCTGGCATTTTTCTCGCGTCTGAGAAGACTTGACGAAATGGACGCGTCCATATCGTATTTAGCTAACAATTGGCAAATGTTACTGTTCCTTAAAATGATTTTGCGTCAGTGGCATTGGCAGGAATATACTGTAGGTTGTTATGTCAGGCGCAAGTACTGATGCTCAAGAAGACTTGTGCGTCGTTAGACGATGCAGCTCAGATTAGTGAGATTACACGAAGAGTCCTTAAACCTCACCCTCTCTGATTAGTCGATTTCCTATACCTATCGTCTCTGTACTTCGCTGTTTATCTTCGACTGGCTTCTTCCAATCTCTATTATTTGCACCACTAGACCACGTTGGTAGTAAGTCCGTGCAGTACTAAAACCGTACGTACTGAAACAGCTTCGTAATCCTATACGTAGTATACTCAAGATAAACTCTAGAACGCGTCCAGCTGATTTCCATTGTCAAAATTATCGCAATATTTATCGAAAAAAAAAATTAAAGTAGATTCGCACGCCGCTGCGTTTTATACGACCCATCAATTTCGCTGCTGGTTTTTTCGGGATATGAGGCAATTTCCTCGTTTCTTATCTGGCAGAAGCTCTCACAATCATTCAAATATCCTACTAGTCCTTCTTCTCGCATCATACAAACATCGTCAGAAGTCACTGAAACGTACGAATTCGACCTAAAACTTTCATCATATCGCGCAAGCGTAGAAAAAAAGATAAAATGAAGATAATTAATACAATACAAAAATTTACCCCTGAGTCAAAAAATCTACAATTTACGCTCTGTATCGACCGAAAATTCTTCATTCTTTCAAAGCTTTTGTTTCACCTGTCAGGAAGTTGAATTGGACCATGATAAGGATTATTTCCACAAACAACAGAAAAAGTGTACAGTGCCATATACAGGTCGCATTCCGTTCACAGTTAACGTAGGGCAACGTAGCTATAGGTGCACATAAAACAGAAATAGAGTTCAGAATCGATGACGAGCTTTTGACATTCTCGCCTATGTTATCCTTCAAGGAGTTCAGTGAGTTCAGAGTTCAGCCAGGTCCCCTTTAACTCCTTAGGTTGGCTAGTCGGTTGTAGGTAGTACGTAAGATACGTACGAAGACTACAGGATGGGACAGCATACCCTGTTCGAACCTCGACACGGTCGATATCTACTAGGTAGGTAGGTACTGCACTGGGAACTTGTCTACGCTGGGTCTTATCTATTATGCTCATGCTCTACTCGGATCAGACAATAACTGTACCGGGTATCGAGAGATTTTAAAGTTCACTTACTTAGTTGCCGCAGACTTATATGCGAACAGCCTAATGCTCTACCGTTGTTATCGATCAGACGCAGGGAACTTGAATTATCGGATACCGTGATATTTCGAATATAACATACATATGTGAAATTGACGTTATGAACGTTTATGGAAAATACATTGTTTCAATTAATTACACTATTATATTTATACTTACGTAATATTTTTGGTGCAGGGACATTTCATCGCTTGGGGTATTCCCCCTTCTGCATGGAGTTCTTGTAATTGTTGTTGACTTTTCAATAGATTTTTATGGAAGAATCGTGTATATGGTTTGTCTTGTCTGTGGTGCTCGTTCAGATTAATCGTATGAATTCTGATATGGTTTTTTTATTACTTTTATCTTTTTATTGTTTTTTAATTGTATTCCTTTTTGAGTTAATATTTTTTCTTTCCAGTTTTCTTAGATAATTTCTCTAGAACGAGTTAGCCTAGTCTCGAAGTATCGATTGTACCGTTGGTATGTAAACAGCGAGACTGTCACAGTCGTATCGCCTTTTGAAACGCATCTCACGTCTCTCACGATCAATAGAATTATAAATTAGAGTCGCTTTATTTCTTTAGGTATTAACGTTATTGTCGTTTTTGGATTTATTGTCGTGAATTAATATATTCTCTAAAGTTTCACAGCATTGTCGCTTTTCGTTTTTCTCTCATCGTTCGACCCAGTTCCTTGTGCAATGCTAAAAATTGTATCACCTCCCACGGGCAACGAATCGATTCGAGCCGATCGAAAGCTCGCGAATCCAAAATATTCTTCGCAATAATTTTCGCCAGCCCCGATATTCGTTTGCCAATGTTATTTATATCTTTCATTCGTATCCTTTTCTTTTCTTCCTTCCTTCCTTGCCATTAACGAATACATTAAAAATTTATCCTTTCCACTTAACGATTCATTTCTCCAGAAATAAGCACGCGTAAAAATACCCTCTTTGCAAATTTCGAAAGTCCCAAGAATCCGTAAAAGAAATTTTCGCTGTCTCATGAAAACGACAATTTCTTATCCCGGTGCGTTACGGTGCGTGAAATCCACTAGTTTATCGCTCGATCGATATTTCCTTCAAACCACCGTAACCCCTATATATCCTATCCCATTTTCCGACTTTATCCTGCCCTCTTCTTCTTCGTAGATTCGTAGATTCAAACCGATTCTTCTTCCACAAGTTCCACTCAGTTGCAAAATGTTCGCCGCTTCTTCATTTCGCATTATTCTCAGACAATTATTTAGACGCTTTACAAGCTTCTCATTGCTGCATCACTTTTCTGTCCGATCGTAATCTTCGCTAAAGTCCACCACGAGGATAGTTAACGCACACGAAACGTCAGTTTTACGGTCCTGAAGCTTTTAGTCGAGCTGGTTGCCAAGCCTGCAAACTGTCTTGATCCATTAGCATTTCGAGGTTGGGCAGTCATTTTCCAGTATCGCTGTAAATGCAAAAATTCCCATCAGCTTGGTAACGATGCCAGCGCTCATCATGACTAACATTATAAAAGTGTCGGGAATATTATATATCAGTGAAAAATATGCGAAAAATCTTTAAAGACCATACAAATGATACTCTCATGTCTTTGACAGAGCCTGGATCTCTTTAAAACGAAAATAAGAAAACGTCATCGTACTCAAAACGCAATCACGAACAACTTATTGTATAACCTGAAAAACCCGAAGCGACCACCAGGAGTGAATAACCTGACTATTGTCTATAATACTGATTGTAAGTACGACAAAGTATTGGCAACTTCAAATTCCCATACTGAACTTTGTCCATGAGAAATAAATGTTTTCTATTTACTATAATTATGACGTAGATCACGTTTCCACATCTCGCGAGGATGACACCATCGTACAAGTAATACTCATGAAAGGTCACGTCGCGGTTTCGCGTAAATATTGAGAAAAAGTTAAAAAAATAATTTCAGACGCAAATGAACTTCTCGCGAGTGCGAATGCACTTTGCGCATTGTATTTGCACCCTTTCAATCGTGGGACAGTTCTCTCGTTATCGGAAGATGCTGCAGCGGATGCATTTGTCCCGGAGTGTCGCTATGCGATGAAAAGGTCGATGAGATCTAAACTCAGTGTCACTATATACATAATATATGTATATACATTCATGTATATAAGTATACCATATATATACTATATTGTGTATATCCCAAACTATCCTACTGGTAATTATTTTCCGACGTTGCTACCCATAAAGCTTGGTCTATGTCAGCAAGTCTCACTTTTTTTTCCTCAACCGAACGACACTCTTCCCCAGGGAATTAAAAATCCGTATAACCCTTGTCACACGGGGTGGCACGACGGGTTGCTGAAGCATTACGATTTGTTTTCTTTCCGGGTAAGAATAGTCTTCTCACGAGGCAACAAAAAAGAGGCATCGTCTCCAACGTTATTGTTTGGGAGAAAAATTTTTTTAGTTGCGTCTCGCGATATTCAACCTCAAACTATGAAAAGTCATACCTTCTCGCGATTCTTCGTTAGAGTTGCTATTGACATACGAGACAGCAATATATATATATATACAGATGTATTGAAAAAGTTGAGAGTGCACAACGTTAAGGTATCTTTAAAAAACTTTTTTGAAGTCCGCGAGGAAATCCAGCTAGTTTATTTTCCCAAGAAGCCAAGTGAAAGAATTTTTTTTGCTTAATACTCGAAACACCAATATTATCGAAATCCCGCGCAGCGAATGTCAAGCTTGTTCAGGATGACGTAAAAAAAAGAGATCCGCCCAACTGCCCATGTACGCGTAACAAATTCTCATAGAAAAATAGGTCCGCTCTTACGAAATTGTTGAACGACCCAAGAAAATACGACTAGTCATAAACATGGTAGCGCTACGCGTGTAAACACATGCGCTCCTTGTGCCACGTGCGTGATGAACGCGACACTGGGTATATGTTAGATCTGGGTAGATGCAATCTGGAGCACACGTATCTGAGACTTTCGTAAGAGTTCGTTGAATAAAGAAATTCCATAGAACGGCTGGATGCCGCACGACGAGATCATTGTACATTTTCGCATTTGTCACTGGCTCGAATGCGTTTAGATTTCGAAATGAAAAATTCCAGGATGACTTGGAACGGAGCGACGGCTTCGTTAAAAAAATGTTCGTCATTTTTATTTCATCCCCCGTCATAAATTTCTCTAATTATCGGGCCAATGAATCCCCATTAGTACCAACTTATCAAGGCTTATTACCCTTCGTTAAACGTCTCACTGAATATCCAAAGGAGCGACGCACGCAATACGCCTTGAGACTCTCTCGAATCGTCGTCAAAATGAAAACCAGATGCGAATCCTCGCATACAGCATTAGCGCGAGGCAAATCGGTCATGGAAACGCCTCGACAGATAGATTAATTTACTAATATGGCGTACTATAATCAAAGGAATACTTTATCGCATGAAATTTACGCCTACGCGATCACGTCGCGAGCTTCGACACGCGCCTTGAATTACGCACTGCGTATTCTTGCCCATTGTTCTTCTCACGAATCGCACGAATAATCCTGTCGCCTTAACTGCGATTTACGAGCGACTATCACGCACGCACTGCACATTGTTATTATTCGTCAGGCTGCTGTCCGCAAACTGCAATTTCTTATTGTCACCATGAGCTCACGAGAAAGCACGTTTATTAATGTCGCCCGTCACACCAACCATTTTCACGCTTTACTCCTTCGGCGATTTAATATCGATACGTTTACTCGGAGATATTTGTAAGCGAATAATTTCAGGGGGTTGTCATTTTTATTTCACTTTTTACACCCTTCGTCCTGATACACGTGATCGGCCATGCGTGAACTCGATGGGTCGACTTTTCAATTCCCGCACTTATATACAGAAATAACCACTGATGCAGGTCGGATTTGTCGAATTTACGAGAAACTATGAGGACTATAGTAAATGCAGTGTGCCCCTGTGAAAGGGAACCTTGGGTGTCCTGTAATTTGGGAGATCAAAGTTCTTCGCGCTCGTGGGGTCTAGCACAGGTAACAACCCCCACGCTGAATCGCGGGCAACTGAACTGCCCCAATGCTCCGGCGGTTGCGGGTAATGCGCGACCCCCTGCGCAAAACTACCCTCACACTGATGCACGGCCCACAAGGCTTTAGGCCGCACGTGCGACGAGGAACGAGCGATCGTTCGAGCCGCTAGGCTGAGAGATGGAAGCGCAGAGGGTGGCTGCTGCCTATTTTCATATATATGTATATGTTTGTGTATATATATATATATTATATATATATATATATATATATGTTGGATTTGGTTGCACGGGGGCATGAGGAGGGTAGGGATGTACGGCTGCGGACACCGGCTTACCCTAGGTTAGTTAGAGGAGATTATGCGCGAGGGATGGATGAGAAAAAAGGAATGCAAATAAATTTTAATTAAAACGTTATTGCGTAACGACGTTGGGGGATTCGTTGAGCCGACTCTACGTTCTTATCTTAGCAATTCTTCGGAAATCGCTAGGCAGGCTTGGAATTTCAGAACAATCTGATATTATTTCAATAAAAAATTCTTTTCGAATCGCGGACTCTTTGTATCGCGTGAATCGCGGCCTAAAGTGAATTTCTGGAACGCGACAAATGCGGGATTATGTACGTACTAGCGTTTTGTTTCTTTCTACTTTTCTCCGTTGTTTCGATTTTCTTTTCTCACCTTTCACTCAATTATCGCACAGGGATGAGATCGTTATCGCTAATTGGAAATCGTTAAAGATCCCGACAGCAAAAACGAGGCAGACGTCACCCGGTTGAGACTCGTCGATTTTAACGATGCAAACTTTCGAGTAGGACTCTTCTCTTGTCCTCCGTTGATACGTCACTTTAAAGGGTCTATCTCATAGCACAACAATCGCTACACTGAAGCCACCCTTTGCAATAAAGAGCTCCTGTACACACGCCCTCTTTTGAAAATACCTTCTTTGATTCTGTAGCCCCAAACTATTTGTGCTCTTTCGCACAGCCGGGGGGGGGGGGGGGGAGGTGGCTCCCTCGTGAATAAGATATAAATTGCCTAACAATCAAATCTCATTTTCAGCCCCATGTGGACGTTTTATGATTAGTCCCAGGGGCGGAGTTTTGGAATGCATCAGGTACGAAGAACGGGAAGGGAGAATCGCAATACAATGCCTTTAGCTCGACTAAGATAGTTTACGTCAGACCAGGGGTGGTTTCTGTGGCTTTTAACAGTTGCATTCTCCCCCTCTTTCCCCTGCCTAGAAACATCCCTTCTTTTTCAAGTATTTATATATCTACCTCATCCGCTTTGTATAGAACCAAGCAATTTTGGGCTCTACGTGATTAGGGTGGTTTTCAACAATTTTGCCAAATCGTTCGCGACCCTCAGATTTTCGATAGCATCTCAATCCGAAAAAATACTTATTCAATTACCGAATAGAGTCCGATGGTTAACTTCAAATTCCAAGTAAATTGCATAACCTCGTTATTACATAGAAGATCCTCATGATTCCTCAGGAAGCCAACCTAAAATTGGCACCGGTTAATTTTCAAGCCAGAGCCACTCCCGTATATGGCTGAGAATAAATTGCAGAAGAAGGAACGAAAATGAACTGTTTCGGATCTGAGGACTTTAGCAAACGTTTCCAGCCGTTTGGCACGGATGCAAATTGTTTCGCGTGTCTGCTGATTCCTCTTCTCTCCATTTTACTCGGTCCTATTCTAAATAGTAAGATAGCGGGTTTATAAACTCCTAGAGAGGATCGTTGGTCGGCGCGGCAGCTGGAACTTTTAATAAAGCGATCGCAAATCTCTCCGAATGGGAAAGGAAAACCTTTCGAAGGCGAACCTTGCGTCCTCCTACAATATTATTACACCGCGCCAAGTTATTCTTGCAAATAGTTTTCGAACTATCAGTTATTGGAAATAATAATGTCAACGACTGACCACTGCGCGTTCTGTCGAACACGGGAATTATTTTATTCTCTGACCGTCAGCGTCTGTCAATTCTTCGAATGTCATAGCTACGTCCGACCCCGTATCCTTCCCGACTTCATTCTCATCCAATTAATTTCTGACGGTTCATGATTTTTCGCATGAATGAACCCCATCGCCGAGGCAGGCCATATTGTGGATCTATGAATTCGATTAAAAAAAAACTGTCGGTGCTACATTTCTGTTCACCCCATTGTTACTATTTTTTTCCTATCCATACAAACGGTATTGTGCAATTCCCTTTACTATCGCTGTGAATCATATTTTCGAATAAAAAAATCGTTTTGTCTTCTTTCAACTTTCTATCTACGCTACGAGATACCATGGCAGCCGAAGAAGAATTTTTAATTTATAATTCATACTCTCCGATATACACTTACGGCTAACTTATTTTTATCTATATTCTCGATAATGACTGTTATACAAAATCGTCTGTGGATAATTTTTTGAGTTTGATCAAATCAATCCCTTTGATTCTCCTAGAAAAATCTTACCAAGTCCTCACTCGACTCGGGTCACACCCGTGACTAGGCTGATAAGTAGCTACCGTTACTTTATCCAGTAACGGATCACCGCCGCTCCTTATCCAGAAGATGAGTATCGGTGTTTTCATAGTACATATACAGTACACGTGTATACGCCCTGCTAAAAACATTGTACCCTCCATGACCGTCGTCAGGGTTAATACGAGAAAGCAAATAAGACCTCATAGAAGACAGTCGAAGAGAGTGGAACGCTATTAGCACGGTTAAAAATAAAATGCAATCAGACACGTTTCCCAGAAGCAAAACACATTCCTGGACTCCCGTGGAATTCCCCGGATACACCAAAGTCCACATGGAATCGCTATTCCTAAAAAGAAAAGAAATTTCACTGGATCTTTAAAGACTTAAAAAATCATAAGAAAAATCACAGGATCCAGTAACATTGTTTTCTTAATATATCCTATACACCTGTCAAATCCCAAAAGTCATTTTCACTCAAGGCGAAACTGTATTTTTAGATAGGCACGGCAGGATCCACGATAACGTACATCGAAGTAGATAAATCGAGCGCAGCCTAAGAAACGAGCGAGGGACCCCCCATTTTCCCAAACGATTTGCCCGTCTTAACGAGTTACCGATGACGTCCCCAACGAAATTACTCGAGATCCGCCATTCCCTTCTATCTATCACGTTTTCCTGGACAAAGAATCACTATAGATACTAGGTACTCCTCTGTACTCTCTTTCGCCCTGGCACATCCGATAATACAGGAACACCCGGTACAGCGAGATAAACGGGCGAGCAATCTCGTAGGCGCAATCGCTCAATGAGAGTAATTAATGGTTTAACGTACCTCGTGCCTCGTAATGATAAAATACAGCGTAGATTACCAAGTGCTGTGACAATATATTTCACACCTGCGTTTATCTCAGGATCCGCGACTGTCACGTGTTCAGAGATACTTTGACCATAAGTCAGAAAAAGACAAAGAACAAAAGGTTCGTTAAGGTATGCCTCCATAAATATGACACTGCCATAACTGCAATTGCATCTGTGCATCATTCAGAAATACGTGCTCCGGGATGTAATCTGCATCTATCGTAATGATAAAGTGCATCTGTATAAGCTGCAGCAGGTTTTGAGCGATGGTAGGAGGTAGAATTTGAACGGTCAAAGAAATGACCTAACGCCAAAGAAAGTCATCGTTCATCATTCGAAACGAAGCCCCGAAGGGATTGGGCCAGAGAAGAATTAACATTCGTTAATACACTGCAGCCGCATCGGTCACTGTGCGCACGTAACGTAGTTCATTCAAGTATATAGACACAACGCTTGTACACAGCTACGTTTCAATTTACTGCATCCTATGTTAGCCCGCGGCAGAGATTTCACGGTCCGCGAGCCGCAAAAATGCACGGTATGACGAGTATCTAATTTTTTATTTCTAATTATATTAGCAGCATTATGTGTACTTCTTTCGTTTATAATCGTACGAGCACTCGTGGAACAATCTGTGTAACAAACTTGCACCGTAAGCGAAACAGCACTTGATATACGATTATACTAATGGTATTCAAATGTACACAAGTTTCCCGCTCGTTTGTGCCCACGCGCACTTATGTCTCCTATCTCTTAAGATCCCCCAAATGATTACTTACATGCGACGATCTTGCCGTTCGTATAAAATAATTAGTATGTACAAGACAACAGCCTGTAGTGGCATCGCTTGATGACCTGCAGGTTTACTGTATTTGGGTCTGTTAGACATACGTATCGTTATAGGTCGCATTGTTGCACAGTCCTGATTTCACGTGTAATTGCCTACTCGGAAGATAGGGAGAGAGAGGAGGAGGAGGAAGCACGTGCCATACTATCTATAGATATAAGCTGAGCGAACGCGACGGGATATATTCCGCGTTGCGGTTAAAGCCTAAATCCATCCGTGTAACAGTGCATGTCTACAATGCAGTCAATATGCAGTATGCGACATGTGGTGTCAGGGCCGTACCTTCCAGGGGCTTTAATCACGCTTTCGATGACTATAGCTGCGACGCGCTCCCTACTCTCATTCTTGCTCCTATTGTTTCTTAAGGAGACGGACTTATCGCGGACCAGATAGCACACTGTTACTTTGTATAAAGTTACTTACTCCAGCTCGTGGCAGTAAGCGTATACGGGTTATCATAAATTTTACAGGCAAACAATTACAATTGTACGCTACTGAATGTGAAAGATGCTTTTTATCCAGTAAGGATTTTTGCCAATCGCTCCCTCATCCTGATTTACGAGATATCAGTCGTGCGCGAAATAGAAAAAGTCGTATTTCAAGATTTAAGAATCCCCTGTATTCCATATCGGAACTTTTTTAATTGCATTTGCCGCGGACGGTCGGTAAAAATTGTTGTTTCCTTATAATTAAAAAGAAATTAAATTTTTCACCACGTCTTTCAGTGAATTTCATGAGAAAGATCTTTTAAGATATATACTGATTTTGTTTAATGTGATCAGTCCTATGACTATAAAACTATTACCTTATTTTCTCATTTTAATGGAAACGTCTTAGTTTCTTAATTACCTCGTCTATTTCGTTTCGTTTACTCTCCTTTGCATATTCCACCGACCCTAGAATGTATATACGCATAAGTCTTACGTTCTATCGACAAGTGGAACTTTTTAGTAAGAATTTACGAGCTCGATAGACCGTCCCATTACTCCAGCCTCGTAGAAACACTTAACGGACAATAGATAAAGATTTAATTTCGTACTGGAGCTAGTTGGCTTACTTCGCAGCTTCGCAGCAGTCCTCGGACGGAATTAGAATGAATTAAGATAGAACTTTACGATCGCTCGAAAACTTCTTGAGTGGTCCATTGCGCAATATCGTACTAAGAAAACAAGCAATGCACAATCAGTGGCTAATAGTTTAACGATCATTTCAAGAAATCACATCGAGGCATATCAGTCAAGCGATAGAGCCAATTACGGCAGTTTTGATCAATCTTACTGGAACACCCAAATTCACGTTGTCAACGATATGCATCATTGATCACGAGTATACCTGCATCGCATTAACTCTTTCCCCTGACTAAATCCATCACACACGTTTAATAAGTATTCGAGTTATGCAGATGGGGCCGATGAGGTTCCCGATGTGAAACGATAAATAAAAATACCTCCGAAATTACCATTCATAAAATTGTCAGCGGTATCGGGTGGTCTGTAATTAAATAATATTGTCACTTTACGCTCGTGTGCGAGACTATTATAATTCACTGTGTATAAATAATTCATAATTTTCGAGGTACCCACATATGTACGCTGATACCCTGCTATTAAGCGAATAGCACGAGAGTAGATTATGAATATTCAACGCAATTCGCACATAATGCGTTAATCCCTTGACGTGTGATCATCGCGCAACCCATGAAATTCATTCGAATAAACGGATTTATCAATTATTCCAATTAATCGTAGAGTATCGATTAGGTCGATGAGGTAGGATTAGGATGGATGCTTCTATTGATACGGTAGGACTAGGTATTTTCGTTCAGGGGCTTCTAATATTATAGTCTGTACGAAGAACCCGGTCCGGAAATGATGCTAAACTGCCAACGCGTCAATTCTTTTCACGAGCGAAGATAAACCAAGTGTGTTTAGCTTCTTCGAAAATGCCTTGCTGGTCCGACTGGGCGATAGGCGTTGATTACTGCGAATCCGTCATCGAAGGTTTAATTAAACGAAAGCGTCCAATTTAGGGCGCAGTGGGACGCTGACTGTGTCCCATTCGCTCATTTGTTACTTTTATCGAAATAATTCAGCCGGCTGAGCGTAAATAGTGCTACCTCTACGTTTCTATTAATTACACGTCGGAAGTTCGTCGTACGTTTGGGAGCAAGTGATTTCATCACTTTTCACTCCGCGAATTCAATCTGCAAGTTCAAGCGAACATCATTTCAACACACAACCCGCTATACAAGTAGAACTTTGCGAACGATGATGAACTTCAAGTTAGACCCTCGAGTTTACCTTGCTAGTTTATCCTGGCTCTATATACGACGACCTCTTTCTACTTGCCTAATCAGCCACTTTCCCAAGTTCAATGTGTCCCGAATAATGCGTCCTCAATTTTTGCATACGGTATATGCCCAAGCTCTTAAAGAAAGATTCTCATTTATCAATTGACGCATCTACGGATTTCGAGAATATACGTATACCTATATCTTTTATAATATTTTATTACCTATATCCTCTCGTTCTAGGCGTGCAAAAAACTGTCCACGTACTTCACAATTCAGAACAGCCAGCTTCGGTGTTCGCCGTCCTCGAGTCCGGAAATAAAGTGGTACCACTGATAGCGGATGGTCTCTTTGACTTGCTGATGCTGAAGATGACCAGCATCTATACGAGTAAGAAGCAGACGAAGATCGAATCGAAAGGACCACGCTTTGAGATTGGCGACTTCTGTGTTAAATTGGGAAGCGTTACCATGAGTCAGAACTTCAAAGGTGTTCTTGTCGAAGTGAGTTATGCCACCGTATTATCTTTAACCGTATTATACCCCTGTTCGATTTATCAGGATGATTCCCCACTATGAAGAAAAATCGACTCTTACGCTCCCTCGTGACTCTCCTTTCTCTTTAAAACTCGCCAGTCCTCACGAAGGACCTGACCGATTTCTCATTTCTCCTTTCCTTTCGTCCTTTGCTATTTACTGGACCTTCGGGAAAAACAGACATCCTTTTTAGTATTCAAGGTAGTGCTATCCTTTCAGAACGGCAGAGCGAAGTTGAAAAGGATACTCACGGTCTTCGGACACAGTATTCCCTTTAGACATCGTCAATATTGGTACTGGTAACCATGGCATACGAAGTAGCGTACCGACATTGTTAGACTCTAACTAACCAGAAATAAAAAGGAAGTTGTCCTAAGAGCTGTACACCTACCTTCGCATCATTTAAGTGGGATATTTTCCAGTGGATTCGTTAAATATTAAAAAAAAAAAAAAAAGATGAGCAGACACCAAGCCAGTCACTAAATTATACAGTCCGACTTAGCAATCTTGAAAACGACCTAGCTACTCATCAGCGTCTTATAGTCTTCTTTAAAAATCAATAAAACAATACCCAGTACACGGGACACAGATTAAAAATATGAATCTGACCCACATTCCAAGGTATAGGACCAGTTTTAGTATTACGTTCGAGGAACAATAAATTTAGCAAACCCAGAAAAGGTTCATTCAACATTCTAAATTGTAATATGAGCAATAGGCTTCCCCTGTTCAAGTAAACTTAAACGGCTCAAGAAAAATTTTACTACTCTCAACGAACCACGAGAAAAGATCACGTAGTTATCATTTTTATATATCAGTTAAGAAAAACATCGTGGTCACCCTCTTTTGAAAATCGACCACCCCTTTTACTACTGTGCCCTATCGATCCTTGAGCTTTCGTATAACCTACTGTGTGTTTCATATATGTTACGAATCGATGCGTCTACACTTCACATATGTGCATTCGGCTCGATGTGTATCTTTGTACGTAGAATTATATACCAAGGCTTATGTAGCTCACGGTACATCTGTATTCCCTTATATGTATATAAACACACGAGGAACATCGATATAGCCGCAGGACGTCATTACAATTTGTCGTTTGACAATGCGAGAGCTCAATGTACATTCCACCTATGTATGATTTGTCACTACTGGTCATACTGGGTGATCTTATATTAAGTATATTTTTCCTCTCTACTCATGCCATATACGATCTTTGTAATAAACTCTTGAACACATTCTTACGTACATGCAGCTTCTTCGGAAGGACAAGCTTTATACGAAGGTGTTAAAAGGCAAGGGTTTTATTTACATGAAGATTTTTAGTCAATTTCTTTCGGCCCTTTTTTTCACCTTTAACGGAATGAAATAATCACGGAGTCGATATCACCCTAACTAGACTTGGCTATTCGTTTCGTTAACTCTATATATATACACGAATTTATGTTCTTCGTCCGCCTGAAATATGTTACCATAAGCCTAGAAACCATTAATTTCAATGGAGAAGCAGGCGTTTCCCGCTTTACTGTGAAAACGTGTATTTTTCATTACTACTTCCCGATAGATTCGACCGAACGAACGGCCCTCGAGCCTCTATTTCCCGTGCAATTTTTGCGCGTGAAAATCAGCCCTATTGAGCCGCGTCCAATGAATGGCGCCACTGTCATTCGAAATAGAACCCGTTTCGATGTGTTCGCGGATTTAAAAGCAGGATAGCTTCGCCATTTTTTCCCCACTATTTTCGTATGACATTTTCCCTCTCTCTTGCGCTCTTGCTCCTTTTCCCTCCATATCACTCTAACAGACTAAACTCTTCCTTTACCCTTTATCCCCTTTCCAACTATCACTTTCAATTTGCTGTTTATTGCGATACTTTTGCACTCTCGCGTATCTGTCTGCACGTTCTACAATTTTTCGCATCTAAAATTCGAACCATATCTAATCGATTTTAAGTTCCTTTTCGAATGGCGCATCCGACTGTCAAAATCAAATATCGTCTTCCACTCTTTCGCGTTTGCAAAGGCCGTCGGGCATCGCGTGAATGCAACATGATAGTGCTGTAACGTCATGTGTCAGTCAGAATCACTTGACATAACAACATCCCTATATTACGACTTACGTAATTTGTCGTTATTACGTGTGTCGTTCGTGCAGATTTTATAGCGCACGATAACACGTATGTCTTTCCTACATTTTAATTGAAGATAATTCGATAGAGATTTCTAAAGCTTGATTTAAAATATGGTCCTACATTTAAATAAAATGTGTTGATAATTTTGGAAATTATACAGGGTTTAAGAGTTGTAATAAAATTGCTGTTCAGCTTTCATGCGTAGTTTCCTTATTATGAAAGCTCTCGTATATAAATATACGTATATTGAATTTATACGTATATAAATCAATTATTCTGAAATAAAAACGTTGATCTCAGTTTATTTTTACTTTCATCTCTATATGCGTAACGGCTGAACCTGTTCTCTCTGAGATCTTATAATAATATCATTATTCCTCGAAGTGTTACAAAACGCCGGAGACTCGCAAACTTTTCTATATACATGACTTCTATTTTTTTTTTATTCCCTATAAATAACTGTAATGACCGCAGAGTATATTGGTATAGCCCGGGTGTTTCCCAACCGCAGGAATTTCCGTTTGTACTCTATTACGAAGAATGCTTCTACTTCCTGTAAAAGGACGAAGTCCCATTGACTGGCATTCGCGCACCTGTGGGCTCCGCAAAATTTAGAATTTTTATTGATATTATCCTGGCGAACAGGGTAATATCATACCCAGATATTATCGCTGTCCGAAACTACGTACGTTGAAAGAATTTCTAATAACTTTCATTAAACGACATTTTTCCTAATCCTTACCACAGTATATGTCGGTGTTTATAAAAAATTAAATTAATTCCCATTTTTTGTTTATTATTAATAATTTTCCTCGTCGAATGGAATAAAAAGGGTACCCCGTTTCCTAAATTTTTCCAAATTTTTCCTGGCCTACAGTTTTCACGTACACACTTTAGTTATAAAAAAATGCTTTTAAATTTAAACGAATTCCCACTCGATTGGGCATATGAGTATAATTGAATTTCTGAGCCACTTTCTTCTGCCGGCTTCTATGAGGTTTCAATTGAATTGAATTTTCATGAGATACTAAGATAGCAGCATCAACGTAATGACTGTGGAAATTTGTTTTTCTGATGTTGCATCTAAGGGCTGATTTTAATGGAAAACTTTGATGCTACAAGATTGGAATGACAAGTGCACCGAAATTTCTGGCCTAAAGTAATGAGAATGTGCAGCTAGGGCCACGCAAATGTAAACTAAGATCGCGGCTGTGAGAAAGACTCCTCGATAGTAGAATAAGTGGAAAGTAGTAGAACGTCTCTATATTTTTCCTTGTTGGTTGTAAACGGCTATTACATTTTTTTTAACGCGATAGACGAGATGGATACCAATGTTGAAGTAAGATTTATACTGCGGTCTTCTTAATGTTTTAAATGAAAACAGACAACCTTCCTCAATCGTCACTTTTGTATAGGATGGACAAAACCTTTCGTAGAATTGAGTAAGCACGTTTCTCATTTTGAGCGCAGCTCTTATGGCTGTTTCCATGAATCCTGAAAGGCTCCAAATATTTATGAGATCTTTGCTGTCGATATTACTATGGGAACCTAAGGATTGGGAATGATTTGTTTAACGTAAATTTCATTTTACGAGACAGCCAACTGGTTTTTAGATTATCGTACGTCCACGTGAGTGGTTTTAATTTTATGATTTGATAAATGTGGAAAATATTATGAAGAAATAAAATTTAAATGCAATTCGAATGGCCATGCAAGATTAATGTGTATTAAAATTTAATGAAAATAACGTTCCCGTTTAGGAAGATCCGTGAATGAACTTAACAATGAAATTTATCAGATGTCATTGAAAAACTTTTTAAATTCTAAAGGGAATATTCAGTTCCGGTTTCAATGAGAATTATACATTCTAGATGATACTTTTGATTCTTTTGATGGTGAGAAATTCCATCGAAGTCGAGGAATTATGTAATTTCCCATGTGAACTTTAAATATAGATATATCATAAGTGGATAAGGTTAATCTAACATCTTTCTTTGCTTAGGTTGAATATAGACCGTGCGTTGTACCAGGAAGTGCTTGGGATTTGATGCGAGAATTCCTTCAAGGATTTATTGGCTCTGTTGTACCGAATCAAGCGCCACAGTATCTGCAGGTAAAAACATTAGTAACTCAATTATAAATAAGAATTATTAAAAATAAGTATATTAATATAATATTTGTTTCAGAATCGAATGAACGACATTTATCAGCCCATGGATACGATACAACAGTACTTGGAGCACTTTGGTCAATATCGAAAAACCACTGGTGTCATTTAAATAAGATTGATACGCAAGATCATATACGAATATCATTATTGTAACATTTTATCATAACGATACCATCAAATCAACTGCAATAGTATGCAGCTGCTCCATACAAAGGTGTTCTCTCTGCCTATAATTTGTATCTTGCAATTTAATAGTTTTTAATTCATTGACTAATTGTGATTGATGAAATACTCCTGAAAATGTCAGTACATCAAACAAATGGAATGTCAGAAGCATGATATATTAGAAAAAATGCGAACGTCACTCTTTTAATTAATTAACTACTGGCGTCAATAATGAGACTCGTGTTAGGTTTATCGACCTCCCCCTCTTGACATCTGTGATGCTTTTAATCGAAGCTTTTACGAACAGCCGTGCTCATTCAATGATATTGAGGAAAATCCACTTGGCTACTGCTGGTAACTTTTTTCAGAAGTTTCACACAGAGCGTGGTAGCAGACTGATATATTTAGCTTACCGCTCTTCCATTACAAAACAAGTACATCCGGCTAACGATAAATATTAAACACAGTTAATCAGGAAAAATTGTATCCGAAAATATAATATTTTTACTTTATAGGTTTAATAGACTGTTCACTTGAAAGAACGTAACGAAGTAAAATTAGGAAACAACAGCACTAATAAGGGCGCTATAAGTGAGTGGGACCAGCCTTTAAAAAGTTCCGTTAGATTTCTCACTGGAGCGTTGCTTTATCAGCGTCTGAGAGAATTGCCGGCAGAGCAATCAACACGGCAACTGGAGGCAGCACATTTCTGATAGATGGCATTACGTGTTTTAAAACAAAGACCGCAACCGTAACTGAACAGAAATTTTAGGTACGATATTAATAAAATTTCGGTTAATGATTATGGTTTCGATTCCTTAGTTTTACAGTTATTATCGGTTAATCATTTCGGTTTCAGTTAGAATTACGGTCCCTGATTAAAAACATACATTTTTATCTTTTGACGCTAACTTCCCGACGGTTGGATTAGTGCACCATTATCCACTCAGGGGATTTACTGACTGAGTCTGCCTAAATCAAATTCCATGAGTCGGGCAGAGACAAAAATAGGTTTAGGAGCCCAGGCATTAATTGTGAACACTTGTATGTTTTACAGACGATTAGAAGGAGCTGTTTTTCGAAAGAATACATAATTACACATCTCTCAGTATCATAAATTGTATTGTTATTTTCTCAACACATAATATATGTTACATTGTATTTACTGCCAAGAATTATCCCCCTAAGGCTACAAAAATTATTGATACCAAAGATTTTCGACATTGCTCACGTTAATCGGTACTTCTGTATTGCATCATTGTTTCAATGAATTAAATAACTGGAAAAGTACAACACAAATAATACGCACGATATAAGAAAATAATATCTAGATAAAGACTGTTGCTAAAGGCACCGGAAACATATATAGATAATAGATGTACTTTGAGAAAAACCTAATATGACCGTTATAAAAATCTGATTGATAAAACGAAAGATTAGCTCATTTTCATGCTACCTCAATTTTAAATTCTATATTATGATAACATTGATAAGACTGTTCGTGGAACTATCATTGTCATGAGCTAAAATCGGCTGATGATTTTTATTTCTGATTTATTCTCAAGATTTTGATATTTGATCACTACGCGTGCATTTTGCAAATTAAATTATATTCCAAGTAAAAGGAACTTTTCAGAATATGAGAAAACATACTCGATGCAAAGTGATAACGAATGATAAGACGAAGGTAAGAGTGGGGGTAGTCACAGCATATATAAGCGTAAGGCATTTTATTCACAATCTAGTACGAAATAAACTCCGTAACCATAATAAGTATATAAAACAAAATGGGTGTAAAATCAGTCTTTGCGTTGGCATTTGTGCTAGCTGTGGTAACCGCAGCAAATATTTTACCGAACGATGTTGCGTTTGCTCAACATTATAAATATAACAATACCGCTAATTCAAGTCTGTCCCATAATCTGATCTTGGGAAGCAGACTGCCGGGCGATCGACTAGTTCTTCACCAAACTGTCGTAAAGTCATCTTCTTGGTTGCAAGTTACCACCTGGCAGCAGACTTTCAACTCTACCAGATACACCTTGATCACCCAAGTCCAAGCATTGGATCAGAAGACGAACGGTAACGGTGCCCACGCCTCAGTCATAGCTGGTGGTCCTGGACAGAGCTACGTAACACTCAGATTCAAGAGTAAAAGAGGACATGGAATTAATTTCATCGTAAATCTCTACGCCCGTTAAATTGTATAAGTCGACGTTGAATTTTGAAATAAAAAGTTTGTTCATTCTGCATTAACCCTTGATGGTATTTCACTTGTGCCAGCGAATTCCCAAACCTTATTCCATTTGATACTTTTACCTTTCATATAAAAATGTAATCTCTGCAAAGTCAGTCTCATAAAACATTTGCGTTTCTTCACGACACTCCGATGGCTTGCGGACTCATTAAAGTATTTACAATTATTAGTGACACAGTATAAAAGAGCATGTACATCAAGTATGACGTCAGCAGATAAACTTAATGCAAGATGTTTCTCTTGCGCGGTCCACCAACATTCTTACTCTATTTTATTGTGCCAACAATTGTTTCCCAAACGAGGACCTTTAGGGTAATATTAATGAAAGGGACAAGAATAGCTATTCCTTATTTCTTTCCTAGAGCGATAACTCTATTGATTTCAAGTAATTTAGAAATGTTTGCACAGTTGATGGCATTGACTCTGTTATTGCCCGGTACTTACTCAAGGATCAATCTACAGGCACCGCCTGTGCGTACTGCCAACTGCAGCATTTGTTTTTCAATGCTGACTTCGGTGGCCTGACTACGATGAGGCATACATTTAACTTTCTCCAAGTTTTCTATGTAACTTTTTTTGGGGTAGAGAAAGAGTTTTCAATCTGGTACGTCGTGTTTCTTCTTGGCTGGACGATTCCTTAAAAATGTACCACGTGGTTGAATTGAAGGATTTAAATACATAGAATCTGTAAACATTGAATTATGTAAATCTGTTAAATACAAAAATTAACTTCGAGTAATGTTCAAACGCAGCATGCACAGTTAAAAGATTTCGCGATTGTATTGCTCTTTCTTAATAATTTAACCGGAAATCAGAGCTCCAGACGTTCAGCTATCTGCCGCCAACAATTGGTTTTCCATCTTAAGGTCTGCATGATTGCCAATTAAATGCCAGATTAAATGGTGAAGATACTTACTGTATAAAGTGACTATAGTAGAAGTGTTGCTAAGGCTCCTTGTTCGGTGAAACGCAAATCAAAACAGATATATATTGGATATATATTTTTACAATGTGTAACTTGTATCTGTAACTTGATACACAATCCTATTGCTTCAAGTAATCTGTAGTCATGAATAAGCAAATACGTAAGAATCAAATATTGGCTTTACCGACTGAGTTTCCCTATTCAAATTCCATGCGTGGTACAGAGACAAAAATAGGTTTAGGGTCCCAGGCATTAATTTATGTTTTACAGACGATTAGAAGGAGCTATTTTTCGAAAGAATACATAATTTCACATCTCATTACCATAAATTGTGCCGTTATTTTCTCAACACATAACATATGCTATATTGTATTTACTGCCAAGAATTATTCCCTAAGGCTACAAGAATTATTGATGGCACAGATTTCCGACATTGTTCACGTTAATCGGTATTTCTGTATTGCATCATTGTTTCCATGAATTAAATAACTTGAAAAGTACAACACAAATATTACGCACGATATAAGAAAATAATATCTGGATAAAGGCTGTTGCTAAATGCACCGAAAACATATACAAATAATAGATGTACTTTGAGCAAAACCTAATATGACCGCTATAAAAATCTCATTGATAAAACGAAAGATTAGAATCATTTATATGCTACCTCAATTTTAATTTCTATATTATGATAACATTGTTAAGAGTATTTTTGGAATTATTATCGTCGTTAGCTAGAATCGGCTGATGATTTTTTTCTGATTTATTCTCAAGATTGCTATATATCTGATAACCACGAATACAATTTGCACATTAAATTATATTCCAAGTAAAAGGAACTTCTCAGAATATGATAAAAGATACTCGATGCAAAATCTTAACGAATGATAAGATGAAGGTAAGAATGGGGATAATCACAGCATATATAAATATAAGACATTTTGTTCGCAAACTAGTACGAAACAAACTCCGTAACGATAATAAGTACATAAACCAAAATGGGTGTAAAGTCAGTCCTTGCGTTGGCATTTGTGCTAGCTGTGGTAACCGCAGCAAACATTTTACCGAACGATGTTGCGTCTGCACAACTTTATAAAAATGACAACACCGGTAAATCAAGTCTGTCCCATAATCTGATCTTGGGAAGCAGAGTACCGGGCGATCAACTGGTTGTTCAACAAAGTGTCGTAAAGTCATCTTCTTGGATGCAAGTTACCACCTGGCAGCAGACTTTCAGCTCTACCGGAAACACCTTGATCACCCAGATCCAAGCATTGGATCAGAAGATAAACGATAACGGTGCCCACGCCTCAGTCATAGCTGGTGGTCCTGGACAGAGCTACGTAACACTCAGATTCAAGAGTAAAAGAGGACATGGAATTAATTTCATCGTAAATCTCTACGCCCGTTAAACTGTATAAGTCGACATTGAATTTGGAAATATAAAGTTTATTCATTCTGCATTAACGCTTGATTAGTTTTGAGTTTTCAACCTGGTACGTCATGTTTCTTCTTGGCTGGACGAAAAATGTACCGTGTGGTTGAATTTTTTCGCAGTCGTTAGCTGAGATAATTATTTGAAGGATTTAAATACATAGGATCTGTAAACATTGAATTATGTAATTCTGTTAATAACAAAAATTAACTTCGAGTAATGTTCAAACGCAGCATGTACAGTTAAAAGATTTCGCGATTGTATTGCTCTTTCTTAATGATTTAACCGGAAATCAGAGCTCCACACGTTCAGCTATCTGCCGCCAACAATTAGTTTTCCATGTTAAGCTCTGCATGATTGCCAATTAAATGCCAGGTTAAATGGTGAAGATATTTACTGTATAAAGTGCTATAGTAGAAGTGTTGCTAAGGCTCCTTGTTCAGTGAAACGCAAATCAAAATAGATAAATATTGGATATGTATTTTTACAAAGTATAACTTGTGTCTGTAACTTGATACACAATGCTATTGCTTCAAGTAATCTGTAGTCATGAATAAGCAAATACATAAGAATAAAATATTGCCTCAGGTGCTATCTATAAGTGGCTATTGTATTAATGATTGAATACCGAGTACTACTTATATATTACTGATTATAAGAAAAGGCTAGACAATGATTCTGAACCTGGGAATAGTCGCGCAATTTTGTTCTCCATTTGAAAATTATTTAGGTAAAGTGTCTCTCTATCAGACAGTCTACACCTACTCCCGGATTAATAACTTAAAACAATTTCGCTGTCACCAAACACATTTAACAGCCCTCAAAAGTCACATAAAATACGTATAAGATTATAATGCTCTTATTATTATTCTTTCTCGTGCACTGTGGAATGGTTGGAGATACAGCAACCTTATAAGCATTCGGACTCTGGCGTTTCAACTTAAATAGCTTAATCAACAGAAGCTGCCATTTTTCCTTATATTAATCGAGAACTTTAACATATAAGACGTGCAGAATATTTTGATATCGTCTACACGTTCAGTCTACTGCATCTTTGTTTGATGATACATACATACGTCAATAAGGACATATCTTATATTTATAAATAAAATTATGCATCTTCTCTTCGTTACTTGGTCTCATATATGATCTAGATGTAGTTATTGCTCCAGGATTATTTATAATTTGATTTTTCAAAAATCATTACCATGTCTCACTGGCTTACGACTGAGGGTTTCCGAGCGCATAGAAAGAGATTGTCCAATTTAGCATCGTCATAAGTATTTAACGTAATACTATTAATAAATTACAACGGTCATAAATATCTCACTGGGGACAACAGATTGCTTTCCCCATGGCTGTAACCTGTGAAGCTGACTCACTTTTGTTTTTAAAATGTACAATCTTCATGCACAGATCAAAAAAGCAATGTCAAATGAAATTTCAAAGAATGAAAGATAACAATTGAGTAATTGAAAGTCATTGTTGGAGTTATGAATTTTTAAAATTATGTGAACCAAATAAGATTCCTTCCATGAGACGTACTTTGCGGTCCTGAAAAGGACCATTTTTTTAAATCTATGCTTTTTTCTCCGTCTTCTTAGGCAATAGAACTGCTTGAATGTTAGGCAGAACACCACCTTGAGCAATTGTTACTCCGGAGAGCAACTTGTTCAATTCTTCGTCGTTGCGAATAGCTAGTTGGAGATGACGTGGGATGATTC
>JASANN010000308.1:190119-238109 GCA_031762395.1 Calameuta pygmaea | reverse complement strand
ATGTCATTAATGCCGACCAAGATGAAAGGGAAGTTAGTATTCCATCCGTAGAAATAGAGGAGATAGAAACGAACGCAGCAAATAAACTCGATAAGAGCACAGAGAAAGAATCGCTGCAAGAAAGAGTAGATAGGCTTATAAAAACTCTTCACTTGAAAGAACTAAACAAAGAAGAAAACCTTAGCATAACTAGAACAGTTGCGAAATTCCCATACCAATTTCATTTGCCAGGCGATAAGTTGAAGGGAACGTATGTAGTAAAACATAAAATCCCAACTAGGGACGATATTCCTGTTAATACAAAGCAGTACAGATACCCCCCTATCCATAAAGAGGAAATCCAAAGGCAGATCAAAGAGTTGCTTGTCGGAGAAGTTATAGAGCCTTCAAACTCATCCTGTAATTCGCCAGTCTGGATAGTCCTAAGAAGCCAGACTCGGCAGGTAACAAACGATAGCGCATAGTCATTGATATCAGAAATCTTAATGAGAAAACAATAGGTGACGCTTACCCCCTTTCCCAACATCGTTGATATTCTAGATCAACTCGGTGGAGCGAAATACTTTTCAATTTTCGACCTAGCTTTAGGATTCCATCAAATGCCGATGGATGATAGCGACAAGGCCAAAACAGCGTTTTCAACACCCAATGGCCATTATCATTATAAGAGAATGCCATTTGGATTGAAAACAGCGCCAGCTACCTTCCAGAGGTTAATGGACCAAGTACTCTCCGGTTTACAGAGCACTGACCTCTTCGTTTAGCTCGACGACATCGTCATTTATGCGTCCTCTTTGGAGGAGCATGAACAAAAACTCCGGAACCTCTTGGGAAAACTCCGCACAGCCGGACTATCATTGCAACCGGATAAATGCGAGTTCTTAAAAAAAGGTGTGGCGTATTTGGGTCATGTGATAGGTGAGGACGGCGTACGCCCTGACCCTCGGAAAATAGTGGCTGTCAAAGAATTTCCTGTTTCCAAAAATTTTAAGAATATCAAACAATTTCTCGGCCTCATTGGTTATTACCGACGTTTCATTCCGGATTTCGCACAGATCTCGCGACCCCTCACACAACTATTGGAAAAGGGACAAGCTTTCTGTTGGAGTTATGAGCGACAAAATGCATTCGAAATTTTGCGCGACCGATGGTGTAAGGAACCTATTTTACAATTTCCGGATTTCACTCGACCTTTTATAGTCACAACGGATGCTTCACACTATGCGTTAGGGGCGGTGCTTAGTCAAGGAGAGATAGGACAAGACCTTCCAATAGCTTATGCTTCAAAGTTATTAAAGGGAGCGGAAATCAATTATTCTGTGATAGAGAAAGAACTGTATGCAATAGTTTTCGCTGTTAAACACTTTAGGCCCTACTTATACGACAACAAGTTTCAGCTTGTAACTGATCATAGACCCTTAGTCTGAGCACACAGAATTAAAGATCCCACGGCGCGACTGCTATGCTGGTTACTAAAGTTGAGAGAGTATAATTATGAAGTCCTTTATAAAGCAGGACGGTTAAACGCCAACGCTGATGCTCTTTCGCGAAATCCAATTGATATGGAGATCGCAAATATCAGATTTACAACGAGTCTTTGACATAATGAAGGAGATAGAACACTCCTCAAGGATGCACTCAATAGGTACAATGCCAAGAAATTGACAGACAGAGAAATAGGAAGAACTCCTCTGACATCTAACGGTTCTGGGAACCACAAAAATAAAAAGATAGACTTGATTCCAATTGATCAACAGATTGTATCGAGGTCAGCATCGGTGCAAGATGTTGGTACAATGGTAGAGCCTATTACCACTCGTATCTGGAGAGAAGATTGTTGCCTGGCAGCTCGATGACCCGGTGAGAACTGGAAAAAGGCGACCTGAAAGGGTCGGCCCGAGAAATCGTGCTACCGGATAAAAAATAGGCAATCTCCTCCAGAGAGAAATAGCAAAAGCTATTCTTCGAGTTACGACAACGAGGGTTGTCTAGAGAGCGGACGTCCATTGATCCCTTAGAGCTACAGCAGATAGTAGAAAAGCATGCTCAGACACTAACATACGAGGCATCTGTTGTGCTGGGAGTCTCCTGACCCCATTGGGAAACCGCTAGGCCAAGTAGTTCACGTGTGTAGCAATGCGCTAAGTCCGAACTAAAGGCGCCTGGCAACCGCAATGTAGAAATTGCAAAATCGTACAATAATCACATTTTCGGAAGTCCAGCTTGTGGCTGCACATCCGAAAATCGGGAGTCTTGAATTACAATCCGAACGGATAGGGTGGTCTCGTAGAGGACTCCGTACAGGGGATAGGTTAATGCCGAACGGTGCCTATTCTTAAGTCGACGTATGTCGGAGCCCTGTACGCAACAAAGCACCACTTCAATAAACCCCTTTTTACACTATATTCACGCGAGTTCTAACTCCTTAACCGGCAAAGATCCCAAAAACTCTCTAAGCCCTAACCTCTCAAACGAACTCCTTCGTCACCGAGACGTTACGGCATAACACATCTAAGAGAAGTGAAAATAACAGATTAACGAGGAATTCGGAGCCTGGTACCAGCGATAGTCATGATTGTGAGGTATCTGGAAATTATTGTGTCCATGCAGGAAGAAATCTTCTCCCCATCGATTCTCTTGAAGATGATTCATTCCCGGAATCCATTTCGGATGACGACGATGACTTCTCTGACAGTGATTTGAAAGAGAATTCTCAGACGAGTATGCCTGTTCCAAACAAGAGAATGAAAAGGTCAATATTGCCTAATGTATTCTCGGAAACTAGGAATGGAATACTAATGAAAAGAGACCACATAGCTCATTTCGTTTCAGCGGATTTTAAGACAAGAATTCAAGTAACGAGGGAACTTTTAGAAAAACAGTACATTAATGAACAGGGACTCCCAACATCCAAACAGGAAATTGGAGATGTGGTCATCTTCAAACATGGACCATGGCACGTGTTTAGCATAATTATGAAGGAAAAATTGGAGGATAAAATTCAATTATTTAACATAATAACAGGACTTACCAAACTAAAGGAAGCTATGGACTATTTTCGCATAAGAACTGTTAGATTAGCAAGATCTGGGAATGGATTAGATAAGCTGCCATGGGGTAATATCAAATTGCTTTTAGAAAAGACTTTTCCAGACGGATATCATATTACTCTATGTTTAGGTCAAACTCAAATCCCTGAGGTCGAACAACGAAAGAAAATTATACAGGAAATGCACGAATCTGTAGTTGGTGAACACAAAGGTGTGAGGAAAATATATGAAAGAATAAGGAAGCAATACTTTGGGAATAATATGAAATCAGAGATTCAGAATTTCGTTAAACATTGCCTTACTTGTCAGAAGAATAAGCTTGTACGGATTAAAACCAGGCAGCCAATAATAGTTACTGACACTCCTCAAGTAGCTTTTGAGAAAATAGCTGTCGATATAGTGAGACCATTACCCATCACGAGTTCAGGTAGCAGATACATCCTAACCATCCAAGATAGTTTAACAAAATATTCTGTAGCTATAGCTCTTCCTGAAGCTAAAGCTGAAACCATTGCTAAAGCCTTTGCTGAGAATTTCATCTGTAGTTTTGGATGTCCCGAGTCCATTCTGACTGATCAAGGTAAAAACTTTACAGGTGAGGTGATGAAACATCTAGCCAAATTATTTAAAATCAAACAACTAAAAACCACTGCCTTCCACCCCCAATTCAATGGATCTTTAGAGAGAAGTCACTTGGTTTTAGTTGAATATTTAAAACATTACATTAATTTAGACAGAGACTGGGACACATGGCTAAAATATTCTATGTTTCCTATAATACATCAGTGCTTGAATCTACTGGGTTTAGCCCTCATAAGTTGGTCTTTGGCAAAACAGCAAGGATTCCCTCGAACTTCATTAGAGAAAGTTCTGAACAAACCTATGTAGATTACTTAGGGGATCTTGTAGTGAAACTTAGGGAGACACAGTTAAATGCTACAGAGAAATTAGACAAATCTAAATTTAAATCTAAGGAATATTACAATAGTAATGAAAATATACAAGACTTTACAGAAGGTGACTGGGTATTTCTATTGAATGACACTAAAACAAACAAACTTGATCCAAATTACTTGGGGCCATTCCAAATTGACAAGATTCTAGGACATGAGAATGCAAGGATCAAGCTGTCTGGACACCGTACCAAAGTGGTACATAAAAATCAACTGAAATCAGCTTATTTGTGAGGTTAGGAAATAGGCACCTGAGTAGAGATAACAAAGCATCGGAAGGAATATCACATCATATACAGTTAGCACTTACATAGGAAATTTCGAATATAGAAATGTTTTGGAATACCTATTGCTTGATGACATACTGTATAACCTCTATGGCAAGAATCCGTATGCTCCAACCAAGTTCTTCAGTTATCCCATTTCAGCTGTGGAATGGATCAGTACTGTTCGTAAAATGGAATAATTATTTGAATAAGTAAACCTAACTTACCAATTCGCGACACTTCCTTTTGCATTTTGCGACACAAAATACACACATGCGACTCTTGTGTAAATCGCATCTTTCTTAACAAGGGGAGGTGTTATGTCGCGGCCTAGTGATAAATAATGTCACTAGAATTGAGCGGTGGGTTCAAATGAGAGATTAAAATGGAATTACGATTTCTCTCCCCAAATCAGAATTCAATGCTTTCAAATTCTCAGTCTGTCATTAATGACGCATAAATAAGGTATATTCTAAACAGTTCGGAGAAAGTTTTCTAGACCCTACATGTGCATAAACATACGGGCTACAAAGAATGCAGGCATGGGCCATTTGTTTATTGCTATCCTAACCGAGTGAGTTTCTCAGAAACTCTCAATCCGGGCAATAAATCGGGACACTTGAGAGGGGTGTGCATGACCCCTTGTGCATAAGACAAGGCCCTCGATCTTGGACCCGGACAGCGGACGCCACAAGGTCGCCCTCCACAAAGAGTAGTACATACGAATGTGTATGAGTGCGGATGTATGCATGAGAAATACGGAGAACTGTATCTCTTGAGATCCAAGAGGACAGTTCGATTTCTGGTCTTGAAGGGTGTACTTTGAGTCTGTATCTTAGAGTCAATTAGATAGATTCAGTTAAGGTAGATTGATTTAGACTAAACCATATTATAATTAAAGTAAATAAAGTTAGTTATAGTGCTCTCCAACAGCACCTGCATTTTTATTTCTAAAGCCTTTATACAGTTTGAAAGACCATAACATCATCGTACCAGAAATCAACTTATATACAGAGGATTAAACACCGTTGGAGTGCTCATCAGAGCTTTGGTGGCTAACGAACTCACCTCGCCAGATTTACGCAGCCGAATCTGCCGCGAAACGATAGTGGCGACAATCAGGACGTCACAACAGAAATACTAGGGAATTTGAATCTCATCGATAATTAGACGCCTGTGGACATAATTCCGAAGACGAGATTGTATGAGTTTGTTTGCATAAAATATAAAATGTAAGCTAACAAGACGTTGAGGAATATCAAAAGAATACGTGACGGATTTAGTGTTTGATCATCTGTATAGAAGGTACGCGATGACGGTTCAAGGATTTTTACCATTTTCTTTTTTTTTTTTTGGGCGACCACTTTAACTCAACACAGATCCTCTTCCGAATTCCTATAATACTACTTTGACAGGCTTCTGTATTTCCCGCAAGTGAAATATTGCTTTTTTCAACAATTTTCATTTAAATTTGCCGACTGGTTACATGTGACTTCGAAAAAGAATTTGGACTCCAAATGAATTAAAAATAATATATAATCTTATATGAACAATCGTAAATTTAATTTGTATGTCATCCGTATACTGTATTCGTTCACATTTGCGTTTAAAAAAAAATAAAATTATATTTTGACCTTCACTTCACCGATTGTAGTCTCTTTATTTTGACCTTGCATTATCATTTATTTTATTTCCACTTCTATATAATGTTAGTTATAGTGTGTATTACATAAAAGAATATTATAAAAATTAATGTATATTTAGCAATAACAATTTGTACACTGTACATTACTTTTGCTAGTTTTATAGATTTTATATGATTAGATGTCAGAGTAATCAAAAGCTTAAAATTCTATCATGTAAAATAATTTATTGCAGCATGCAAACACTTACCAAAATAATTAAAAGTGTATAATATCTTGCTGATCTGACATATTGCAGCATCTATTTGCAAAATGCTCCTGACATTTTTCTACATGATTGCAACCTGGATACAAGCATGGAGACTCTCCTCTCTGAGAGCAAGACTTAATATTGCTTTTCAGGGACCAGAGACTTCTCGTCCTTCAATAACATTCCACACCAGATCACCAGTATGCACAAAAGAAGGTAATCAGAATCTTGAAATGTTATCTGACTAACAATGTTTCTCATCACTTTTTTTGGTTATTGGGCATATCGTTAATGTTTTTTTTTCCCATCCATACTACAAAGAATCTTGTGGAGACAAAAGTATAGCTGGAATTGGAAATGGTGGGGCTGAGGATTTACTCAGTTCTTATTTTTGTGGGAATCATAATGTTGCCAAGCTTAGCGATCTTCTTTGGTTTCAAGGCGACAAGTGCCTCTGCACAATTTATCCTCAGGTAGGTAGGTTATAATTACTAAGGAGATACATCAAAGATTACATATGGAATTTTGTACTCATTTTCCTTTTATAGCAAAAAGTGGATGTAACCGATTGGCTTCGATATCCATATGGCAAAACTTTGTTTCCCCTTTATACACACAATTGTGCTCAAGTTGGACTCCATCAGGATTGCAAAATGCATGTACTCATTGAAGCAGACTTGAAAAGTTATAACCCGGTGGCCACAACTAAAGCTACCAAGGTACATTATAAAGAATATTTTTGTATATATATGTAAATTTATAGCCCTTAAAATAGGAATCTGAGAAAGAATATCTTTCTTTTGCCATCGCCTAGCTTGAGGACTATGGTTTAATAGTCGCTTGGACAACAGACCGCAGTTTAGGACTAATATTAGAAACGGATCTAGATCATATAACAAAATTCTCAATTGCTCTGATGAACGATCAATGCTTTATTAACAACGGTCTTTTACTGACTCGAATCCAATGTAAGTCCACTGACAACATTAATGACCTCATTGATAATAACAATCAATACATAATACAAGAATTGAGTAGGTTAAAAATTCATGTATACTGTATTGTATAGCCGTTTTAGTATCAGGGAAGCCATGTGCATATAACAGCGATCAGTTGAATCATATTCATAATAAAAGTGAGTAATTCAAAAACATTTTAAAAAATTTAGTACAAATAATATTACTAATCTGAGTTATTGACTACGTTTCCATTGTGCCAGATTTAAATAGCTTTAAAGAATCATGTTCGTGTATTCTTTTCAAATATTGCACATTATTGGTTAATCCTACTTAAATGTTCCACGATGGAAACGTAATCATTATATCGTCATACAGAATTAATAGGGAAAGCACAGTGGGAGGCACATATGAAGAGATTGCGAATATTCAGTAGCACCGCCAGATTGGTATCGCAACAAAGAAAGACCATAGAAGTAGAGGATCCACCTGGAATATTTATATCACCAGGAAACGAGTCGCTAACACTGCAAATGCCTACGATACTTGAAATTACAATACCTGGTGACTTATCAGGTAACTTATTATTTTTCGGATTCAACTTCATATGAATTAATAATGGTACTGGGATTTACGTTTATTTAATAGATATGAAGGAAGGATCATCCGACTCCCCTGTTCCATCAACGCCACCTCCAACTCCAGCGTCTGCTACTGCCATTATAAACGGAACGGCATCCAGACTGTCCCAAGCTTTGACTAACTCCGTTGATCTTAGTCCAACCACATCTTTAGACAGTTCAGCAATTCTCTCTGCTAGTCCAAATTGTTCCAAATCTCAGAATCCCAATTTTAAAGATGTTATGAACATTGAAGTAGCATCTTGTGTAAATCTTCTAGAATCAAGTTCTTTTAAATCCTTACACGTAACTGATGAGGGTGAAGGAAGAACACCATCACCAAAGAAGTTACCGTCAACTAGTACTGCAAAGTAATTATGATTAGAATCTTAAGTGACACTACTTTACAATCAATAAATTTGAATATATTTATTTTTCAGCTATTCGCCTTCCAAAAAACTTATTACTGGTTCTGGGAGTTATTCAAAGCCTCCAAATGTCTTGATATATGCTGACAGTACCATGGCTGTAGAAAATGTGAAGAATGTTTTGGACGCCACGTTAAATAAGGACAAGTAAGCCATTGTATTTTGAATAAAGTATGAACTTTATATTTAAACAAAGAAATTATTCAGATACACAATATACACTTTGTCCCTGGAGGAGGCTCAAAGTGAAGTTTGGATGGATCAGGCAACACTCGTAGTGGTTTGTGGAAATGTAGGAGTAGACATAGCATCTCAGTTAGTGGAATACATGGTTCGAGGTGGAAAACTGTTAGCTCTATGCTCAGACACATTGCATACCCTACTTCCATCGTTCAAAACAGCTGAAGTTCGGGAACACGAATTAGTGCGATTTTCGTATGGAAAATGGAAGCACGTACAAATGATGCACCATATCTTTTGCTATCAGGCATCCCCAGCCAAGACTAGATTCTCCCAGGATCACGAGGACGTGAAGTTAGTTTTCTCCAACAATGCAAATATTTTCATTCTCCACAACGATTTCAACATTAACTAATAATCTTATTCAGGGTAGCTGTACCTCAGACTCCAGCTTCAGCTAATGTTAGAGATAAAGCCGGCAAGTCTCATACGTTTCATGTGCGTGTACTTGGGACAGAGGAAACCTGGCAAACGCCAAGCATTCTCTTGGCTAATCTCCCAGATAGCGGTGGAAAGGCTGTCTTCTCACAGATCCACCTAGAAGCTGATCCATCCCAATATGATTTCGAGGAAAGTAAGTTCAATGCACTGAAGCAAAGCAATGCCGCTCGATTGGAGATCTTTAGCGATCTGTTGGGTACCCAATTGGGTATGGATGTCATTTCTGAGCCACGAACAGAACCAATCTACGGTTCAGCATTTTTTCTGGGAAGACATGAGGTACACAATTTATAGATATTAAGTTTTATCACCACTCTGTTTTTTAATCACTCGATGGAATCTCCAGTGTCTCCGGCTTGCTGTCGCACTATAATGAACTAAAAAAAACAAGCTATACACGTTATGTAGCAAAGCTGCTATGGTTTTTATCGTTTTGTGCATTCATTGTATTTTTATATTGATTCATATACTCTGCGGTAATCATTCATCTCGCATGTCCTTATAGAACAAATTAATTTGTTTAGCAAGCAAATAACAGTGTAGAGCGTTGAATTTGTCCGCAGATAAACCACTGGGAGATTGATATCGCATAGTGCACTTAAAGACACACAACTGTAAATTGTCTCCTTTCCCTATCGTAAAAGCTTAATCAAAAATGAAGCACCAGTATGTCCCAATGTAGATAAAACACACGTCAGAGAAACAAAAACCATCCTGTTCCAAGATCGTCACTTCCAATCAGTGTAATCCTCATTATCCGTTATACAGCTAAAATTAGAAATGCTGGACCGATTGAAAGCCAAAATGCAACCGAACGACCTACTAAGAATGTCCAAAATAGAAATTCAGTTTTGTGGTCGCACAACCAAGGCGGCACCAGCATCGGAGTTTTTGTTGCCAGTGATGGTACATCAATGTCCTGATAATTTTTCTACCGTTGAATATTTTGAGGTATTGTGTTACAATTTATAAAAATTTCTAAAATAATTTATAATTATTGAAATAAATGGAATAAATTTTTTATTATCCTTGTATTATTTTGTCTTTTAGAATCTTACTTCAGAACATTTGGGTCGTTTGGTAATATATGCTGACATTATGTCATCCTCTATGGATGTAGTAGCTGGCACTACTTTACATCATGGTTTAGCGGTGATACCACGGCGACAAACCAAGGGTCAAGGTATTTATAATTATTGACATTGTATTACCATTTAACGACAATTGGAATACTAATGTGAAATAATATTATTTTAGGTCGAAAGAAAAATATTTGGCTTAGCCCTGAGGGTTGTGCTATGTTTACTCTTCAGCTTCACATACCACTGAATTCACCCTTAGGAAGACATATACCGATTCTCCAACATTTAGTTGCTGTATCTATAGTTTCTGCTATAAAATCTATCCCAGGCTATGAGGTAAAAACTTTGCTATTTAAAGCATCTTTTTTAAAAGTGAATTAATGACTATTATGTAATTGCAGGAACTTGATCTCAGGCTCAAGTGGCCTAACGACATTTATGCGGGCAGTACAGCAAAAATTGGTGGTTTAATAGTGAATACAATAATGGAGGGACTAAACGCTATTTGTAACATAGGTACATAATTGCTGACATAGGTTCTTAAACGATTTACTAAAAGTGCTAAAGAATTATTCACCATTTGTATTTTCTAATGTTCAATTTTACATTAAGGTATCTTAATTCGCAGGGGTGGGTGTAAACCTATCAAACAGTGTGCCGATCTGTTGTATAAACGACGTAATTGGTTGGTACAATGAACAAAACGCTACAAAATTGCAGAATATCTCATACGAAAGATTTTTAGCTCTTGTCTTCAGTGAAATCGAGAGACTAATAAATGTCGTTCAGGCTGACAACTTGGATCACCTATACGAAGTGTATTACGAATATTGGATGCATACGTCAGTAATTCATATATTAATATCCCATTGAATAACAATAGCGTAGATGTTTTTTACAATGGAAATTTTTTGTAGAAATGCTGAGGTCACTGTAATCTCACCACAAGGATCATCCCAAGAGGTGAAAATCCTAGGTATTGATGATTATGGCTTTCTCCAGGTTCAAGGTAAAGACGGAAACATATTTGCTGTGCATCCAGATGGGAATAGTTTCGATATTCTCAAAGGACTCATAGCCCCGCGAAAATAAGCGCTTGCCATTAGGGTTGTACTGGTGTGTTTATGCATTTAACATTTCATATAATTAATTATTACACAGTTGCTTTATTCCCTGTAGTTCGCCAGAGATTCATCTAATAAGAGCAGCATACGACATGACAAATGTTATCATAATCATTGTAACTATTTAATATCACAAAAAGCGAACCATATTAACCTAAGGAGTATGGAATTTGTTAAGTTTGTATTGTTTGTAATTATGTAATTATGTTAATGACACTTCGTAATGCTTAAAGAAATTTCTCGTTTATTGATACTATATACGAATGACAAAAGTTGAAGAACAATTTGTATAATACAATTATTTAGGGGGTCTTTGAGTAGAACGAAGAAAAGCGAAGGAAATATTTGTATCTGAAATATTTGAAATCTCGATATTTTATTTTTAAAATGCAAACTCTATGAGGCTCTAATGATTCGATAATTAGGAAATATATTAGGAATTTATAATTTAATTTTTCTAATTTTATCTAAAATAATGTTAAAGTCGCCATTCATCGTTTAAATGCTTCACCGGCCTATCAAGATATCATTTCATGATTATATAATAAGGGATAATAAGACTACAAAATTACTAAAGTGAGTCGAAGTTGATGGCAACTGGATTGCTGTAAAGAAAAGTGAATCCAGAAATAAAATAATTCGCAAGTGTTGCTTTCAATATTCACCTGGAAGGAACATATAAAAATAGGTTTTAAATTATGTACACGTATTAAAGTATGCAAATATGTGAAAGATTGTAGGTGCTAAGCAAAATTAGTCTTTCAAATGCTGCCTACGTAAATTATATACATCTATTCATACGTTACATACATAACATTCTCGTATATAAACATAAGTATCTTAATAAAAAATTCTCCGTGTAATTTACGTTCATAATATAAGTAATATTGTTAATTCCCCATTTTAGTGTTATAAAGCGTATCAATGAATACGGGGAAAATTAAGGAAGACAAAATAATGAAAGACAAATATTTGTAAGTCATTCCAAAAAAATAAACCCTAAATGTTATCTGATGAAACAGTATGTCATTGTTATGAAGAAATTCACTTATTAAATGTGCCATGATTTTAATGCATTGCTTTATCATTATTTAAAGATTCAACACTCGTCCCTCCCTCCTCACACCATTCTTTTTTTGTTTCCATGTATTCCTTAACAACGTGCAGTGGGAAAGATAAGACGGTATATATTTTTTTTAAATATATCATTTTTTGTTTGTTTTTTTTTCTTTTAATATCAGGTATTACAATATGTACAGATACTATTAATCAACCTTTACTGTGCATGAACAATATAATAATCGAAACATCGACGCTCAATAGAGTAATCGTTTTTAATCACAAGGAATGATGATGACGATGACATTTCTCGAATGCACTAAGCAGCGTGTTGCCATGACACTGAAATTATTATTACTATTAACGCAGTAGCTTCTCATCAATTGAAGGGTCTGTGATGTTTTCTTTTATTTGTATGAAACATATAATGTCGCCATCCGAGAGAAACGTAAAATCATCGGGAAAGATATTTTATCGAGCGGTAGTTCAATGTGCTGCATGTATTTAACGTGTTGTCGCTTATTAATAATTTTATTTTATACAATTGGAAGGCTTCCGTTGTTGGATAATTTGATGTTTTTCGGTGCAGATATTATAGACAAAGAAAGGTAGAGAGTAAGAGCAGAAAATTATTGTAAAAGCATTCTTCCGCTTGTCTAGGGGGGGGGGGGGGGGAGGGGAACTACTGTAAAATTGTCTCGACGAGGTCTTTTTTATCCAATGAAGAAATTAAAAAAAAATATGAGCGAGCAAAACTCTCCTATCGAAGTATTATTGAAATTTATGTATAAACGAGTGGGAGATTGACTTTCGAGACCTCTTATCACAGACTCGCCGGGGAAAGCTCTCGCTCGTGTCGCACGTCATCGATACTTAACGGCGTTTTTTCCAGCATTTAAATCTGCGACACGTGACCATGTCTTGACCGAATGCGCAGGTACGAGAAAAAAAATAAATCAAATAATAAGGTTCGTTGTCTGCGCCGCTGATCCCTATGGAATGCATTGACACAGTTCTTTTTTCTTTCTTACTTTTTCTATATAACTGTTCTTTTCTCATAATTTTCTCATCTTAGGGAGAAAACAAGAAGTGAGTTCGGGTACTTTTCAGGAAAGGATACAAGTTCCCTTTTTTTCATACCTTATGTACGATTATTCAAATGATCTTTATAGGCGGCTGTCTACTCGAGCCGCTATTACTATATGTACAATTCACACACTCTTTCCATCGATTATAAACATTACGTGAATATCGAGTATCTGACATTTCTTGCCAAAAATTCACAATCCTTATAAATATAACTACTATGTGCTGCGAAGAGATATAATCCGCCGTATACTCTTTTACGTAGGTGAAAGAGCTCATTTGACAGCATATACTTCTATTAAGTCGGTATGAATCCATACAGTACAAAAAATTCAGATACATTTGAGAAACGTTGCTGAAACATCAATCTGCTTATTACGTTGCAATAATGTTTTTAAAATGTATCCGAACGTTTTGTCCTGTAAGATACTCAACGAATTTTTTGAGGATTCTATACCTTATAGATCCTGCATGCAATGCATTACGTATAACAATAATGATAATAATAATGATGATGATGATGATAATAATATATATTTCATGCGGTTCCGGTGTCAGTGTTTATGAAATTCCTGTTACTAGAAATTCTGGGTAATTTCTCTCTGTTTTAGTATCAATCGCAGAAATCTCATAGTGACCCCACAAATAATAGAAATGTTAACAACAAAAAATATTAATTAAAGGGACATAAAAAAAAAGAACTTCTTATTTTGAGTAACCAACGTTCTTTCTTTTTTGTAAACGAGATTAAACCGTTAAAGAATCCATTATCGTGATTAACGATTTTAAACGTTGGATTGTACTTCATTATTTAATGCATGCTATAAAATAAATAGCAAAGAATCATAAAGGGAGAATATGGTTGTTGCCCTTAGTTCCTCATCCATAGAACCATGTCGCATGAAAGATCCTATCTCGGGAATTGAAAATCATAATATAAAACAAAAGGAAAGAAATGAGATTTACAGAAAAGTAGATTTTAATCTTTAGGTGGGATCAGCAATGACCTGGAAATCTTTTGTTCTATAATGTATGAACGTCAGAACTCATGGCAATCTAACAGATTCGCCCTTACCGATCCTCGTTTCTAAATATTCCCGTTGTTGAACATGACTGTATACACATATGACTCTTATATCCCACTTTACAAAATAATAAATAACTTTCACGTCCTACCAGGTGATTCGACACTATCAATAAGTGAACGGCGCGCGTCTCAGAACATATTAACAATTCGCAAGAAATTCACTCCTTTGAACGCTAAAATGTACTTTTTGTTAAGTTTAACTTCTCTTTGTACCACGAAGTATGTTATCATATATTAGCTGCGCTGATTTTATTGGAATAAACTATATACAGAAGAATGTCCATCATTTTTCATTTTTCATTCGCTTATCTACATTATCCTTTTCGTATAACGCTTGTCTCTCCTCCCTTCCTTCATTCTCCGCCACCTTTTCGTACATTTTCCATCTTTCATAATTCTTTTTCACGGCCTTCCACAATCTGATTTACGTGAAGAAATTATCAACATTCTTAAGTACCACCGTCCATTTTTAATTAGAACACGCATTGTCTCGCGATCACCTTGAACATTATATAGTAGTCGAGTCTTATAGTCTACACCATTATGTACAATTCACAGTGCGCAATAATAATAATAACAATAACCTGAACATTGCTCTGTTTATATTTACAATTAAATTTAGAGTTCAGGGCATCTTCTCTAGTCCCAATTTTTTTTGCATGCTGAAGACAAAGGTTTGAAATTCTTGTTGCACTTATGTAAACCGTATATCCTGTCATTTGAAATACGACATAAGGTATGCAACTAAAGTGTCCAACAGCAAAAGAATGGGAGTTATTTCATCTATCAATCAGATGATATTTGTAAGTAGCTTTTCTCTCATAAACTTAGAGCTACGCAGGATACCTGCCTCTACTTTTCACCTATATATATTAAACTCCCGGTTAATAATTTTTATCTGAATCTCTTCTAATTCCTAGCGATTGGTTATTTAACCTCCTCGTGGGTCCCACGTCTCTTCTCTAATATCATAATTATTTCTTGTGATGCGTCAGTACACACGATTTGTGTGTGTGTGTGTGTGTGTTTTGTGTATGCACACATATGAATAATAACACGATGAAAGTGCGCCCACCCTTGTGAGAGTGAATAAAATATACTACGGATTCAGGCGCCCCGAATTTAGAGCTCAAAGCTTTTATTAAGCGCCTTAGACGTGTTACGAAAAAGTCGTCCAGGAACACAAGGCGGATTAAAGTAATAATTAGTGGAATTGAATTGATTAATCATCAGAAAATTGTGCGATATAAATGATCATATCACTTTGTAACAAATTTATTGGAAGGGTTTCCATCTTTTATTCCTTTTCAATGGAATTTGAATGGAATTGACGAATTAGAATTTTTGAATGGACAGTGTAACGGGATAAAAGATATTGCTTAGGTTGTTTTGCAATTTTTTCCCTCTCTTGAATACCGTGTTTGCCTTTTTTTACTATCTTTAACAGACGAAATGAGAGAGAAACTGTAGCTATTTTTTGGAACCCGTTTGGCATATAATGAATTTGTGAAAAGTGACAAATAACGGTGAGAAAATAAAAAAAAGGAGAAATAATAATTAACAATAGAGAATAGCCGAACATCTACGTATAATATAGACTACGCACAGACATAGAGAAAATGGTCGACTGAAAGAAAAAGATAGCGGCTGGTGGCGGCCAAGCCCTGTCTCTTTCTAATCAGCAGCCGTAGTACTGAAGTATAGAGAACGTAGCCAATAGGAGCATTAGAAAACGAGAGCGATTGGCTACCACCTCATTTCCTCTTTGTTTATTTGATCGGACATTTTTTCAAAGGATTTGAAGTAGGGATCGCGTAGTCCATATTATATGTCGGTGAGCCAAGAAATCTAAATATGCCAATTCAACGGATGGCTAAACTATGTTCGCTACAAAAATAGAAGTACCAATTAGAAATGATATTTTTTAACGCATCCGTAAAGCGACCAAAGAGGTACAAGCTGTCCTCAATAATGAAGCAGTACTATATGTCATGGATTGAATAATTAAATAATATCATTTAGAGATGTTTTGATAAACTATTATTCTTTTCTGGCAGTCTTTTCCACACTTTTTGATTTTTTCTGTACATACACACGCGTGCAAAAGTCTTTGGCCACTGCATGTATGATAGTATGTGTTTATGTATATATGTATAGGTGTGTATGTGCGTGCGCACGCGCGTGTGTGTACACATATGCATGTATACCAAGTGTGTTTTATGTTTCTGTGTACATCTTTATATTTAATCTTCGTTTACTCGAAGCTCAAACGATTCGGCCCCCATATTTTCGGCACATACTACTGCTGCATAATTTCAATATCTAATGTATCTTTTCACTAACATCTCGGATGCTCGGTTTATTTCATATTGTCGTGTGTATAAGTTGAAACGAGGGAAAAAAGCGATTAATTCGTTGTATTCATTTAAATTCATGGGCGCTGATCCGTCTGCATCCTCGGGATCGCTCACATCAGTTTCTGATCTTATAACGATTTGAATACAATGTTTTTGATTGTTTACAGGGAAGATTCAGTAGATGAAATACTGATTTGCTTAGTAGATAAATAAGAATTTACAGGGATAAAACCATTTCAACGTTTAGCAGGAAAATCGTAAATTCAAAAGTATAAGATGTCTGAAGTAATGTAATGTAGGCCATCAATTAAACTTGGACCTTGAAAATCGTAAATAGCACGAACTTTTCCTACATAGAGGATATTCAGTACAAACGCACCAACTGAAGTTAATGCTACCATGGAAATAAAATGGGCAATCTAACCTCAGGCTACGTTATCTATATTTTTTTCTAAGCGTAGTTTACGACACATTCACGAGGGAGTAGCCATTATAAGTTATTACATTGAATAAAAAATCAAGATGCCCGTTCGGTTGTTGCAATCCCTTAAACATAATGCAAAAAAGTATTCGTACTTATTGAATAGCTTCATACTTCGTATTTAATAAAGTGGTATACACATATTGTAAGTAGGAAATACTCGAAAGTTTCCTTCACCTCCAAATGATTGACTGTAATTTTATGATAGTTCAGGGTGCTGAAGTTGGCAAGAAGAGAATTAATAGCGTCGAAGCGAGAATTATAATCTTTCCGCCTTAGATATTGTCACTTAGCGAGGTCTTCAGGTTACAATAAGGAACAATGAAATTGATATTCTGCTTCTGCCTGTATATATGTTCACTAACCTTAGATAAATGATTACAATAGAGCCTCGATTATATGGGTCTCGGTCATCTGAACGAGTTTACATTACATGTAAGTATTCATCTTAATGCGTATACTTGAATCTGAAATTCAAATTACATAATTTGCATCACTCGATAAAGAATCATATTTCCTAAAATAAAAGTAATTTATGGAAATTGTTGAGCAGCTTAAAAAAATTATTCAGTTCATTCGATAGTTTCGAAGAAAGAAATGAATAAACTTTTCTATGTAATATTCTCATCTATCTTTACATTTTTTAATTTACGATTTCTCCCCTAAACTTTGAGAAATGGCTCTACCTCTTAGAATCGCGTTTTAGTAAACATAGACAGTAGATGCCTGATTCATTATTCTTCCCTATAAATTATTAGAGCTTTATTCTAACTGCGATGACAATGTGATGTCCGTAGACAGATTAATGGTTCGTCGTTGCCACTTATTACAGATACTCGCGATGAAGGTAAAATATTGCAGTGCGGTACGAAACATGAATTATGGACAGCATTGTCTTACCCATCTCCATAATATGCATAACCAGCGTCATAAATTACATTACAGTCCTCTAGGTTAACCGATAGCTAGTTACATTGGTCCGATACAAATGACGCCCTGCTCTTTCTTTACCAGGCATGTCCAAGCTGTAAGCACACACACGCACACGCACGCACACGCGCGCGCATACAATGCCACCCAGAGGGAGTTATTCCCCGCTGCTGGATCCTCTCCAGTTCGTAAGAAACAAGGGGATGATCGTTCGCTTATTTGTCCGACTTACCAGAGAGGACCTCAAATAAACCTGGGTGGCCCGGTACCTGGACGGTGGTGCATATAAGGTGGTGGCGGAGGTCCCGGAAAGCGTCTTTGGCGTTGATGAGAAAGTAGAGGGTGGTGGGGTCCGATAGTCCCTGCGGATGTTGGAGCGTGTTGAAGTAAATGCGACGCACCATCACCAAGATCTAATTCCAGTTCCTGCTGCTCAACTAGCTGGAGGGCTCCAAAGGAAGCTGTGGCCATTGCAACATCCGGCATTATGTCCGAGAGGTGCCCATCACTGCAGGAATTATTCTCCGACTAAACAGATAATAAATTGTTTAACCTTAACAATATGTTCATATGACTTTCATAATCTATTAAAAATCTGAACTGTCACCTCTCCAGGTAGTCTGTAGTTCTCTCCTTCCGTAACAATTGCTGGCAGTTCATGCCTATGAGTATAGGACGATGCCTGACGTGGGAAGGTCAAATTCCATCCATAACAACCTTGTGCAGCAGCCGCCATATTTCCTGCAGCAACCTCTTCGAGACCAGTCATATTATCATCCTGCTCCCCCATACGATAACAGCCTGCATTCTACAATTGAACAGACGTAATCCACGTTTAATTAATTCAACTGTTTTTGAATATTGAATCTATTTATTTAACAAAAATCATTATCATTATGTTGATCGTAAGTAATTGTATAACATGTTGTAAGCACCTAATTGTGTAAAAAAATAATTCATACGTAATTCATTTTTAATACTGCAACGTTGACATATGGTTATTGCTTATATGTTTAGGAGAGTTATTAATCTAGAGGTGTATTATATATGTCAAAGGACAGTTTTCAGGATATGCAGCACTCACAACGGCAAGCCGATGTTTTTCTTTAAAAAAGAGAAAAAAAAGAAAAAGAGAAATTTTCGGACATGTGGCATTGAAGTTCTAGCCTAATATAACCTAACGAAGCCATTTCTTAGCCCATCATAACTCCGAGTGTCCAGCACAACAATTTTGTTGAAAAATTCGGTGTAAGTGCCGCTTACCGGCCCTGGAAGTATACGTTGCATACAGATTATTTCCAGGTTCATCCTGGAAAACACCAAATACCCTTATAACTGCCAATACTCAAGAAAAAAAAGTCCTGGAAACCAGCTTTCAACGTATTTAAAATACACACATATATACTGATCACTCAGCATGAAGCAACAATCGGGAAGTTCAGAGAACTTCAATCCTATAAGAAATCATTTAGTTTATCAAATGATATTTACTCGCCTAGGAACACCTTGAAGAAAGTTATACCTATTAGTTTTGCTTCGTTATCTCTTATTTACGATATGATATACATATAATCTTTTTCCCGTCACATCCCAAATTGTCCGTTTCCAATTGACTGGCGATGAAACTTAATCTTTATTCCACGATATTGTAGGGAAAAATAACATAAATAACTCAAACATATGACGATACTAAGATTTATCCAAATTTTGGTCCTACTAATAAAATACGCGCGTGCCTGGTCTCACTGTCAACTGCTGTCCTCCCAAACTTTGATCGCGCAATCATGTAGGGAGAAAGGAACAAAAAGGACGTACCAAAAACATAGCACAGAATTGTTCTGTGAGTCTGCTACCATTGGAGAAGACGTATAGATTAAAGAAGACAGTCTCCAAAATTAAATTGAAAGTTCAAACAAAATACCATACGAAGAGGACACAGCACCATCAACAAATAATAATAAATTCAAATATTAATTATGCTCACTGACACCACGCAAGCGCAGCTCTTCCTATATTTTGAGTTCCCGAAATAAGAAGCTCGGAAGTCCCAATGGCAGCGCTTACCTAATATTTAGCCTGTACTAGAATAGGAACTTCAGCTTGCGTAACGTCGTATCACAATTAGCGATGCTCAAAATGGTAGAGGAGTGCAGTAATGGTAATAGAAGCGAAAAAGAGGGAGTAATAAGGGTCAGCACTGGACTATAGCACACAGCTCAGTTGTTATTGCAGCGTTCAGGCTATTCTGGTTATCGCAATAAGCGCACCGGTCAGGCCTCCATATCGTCAATAAACTGTCACTTTATCACAAATTGCTCCAGTTATCCACTAGTTGTACGATAAAACACAACATCTATAGTTCTAGTATCCAGTAAAGAAGATACATTGCCAGTAGACGGTAAGTATTAAATTTAATTAGCTAGTTTCACTTGATTTATTTATTAAGTCAAATTAAGACATGAATTCCAGGATAAAGCCCCCCCCCCCCGACGGTCGTTTATATACGACGTGTCACAAAAAGAATTGCTGAATCAGAATTAAACTAATCTAGTATACTGGTGTCACCGTGTATAACAGCGGTAGAAATTTTTCAGCGCTATTTGATAATAATCCATAAATCTTTTCATTGCTTTGCCTCGCGTCCAGTGACATTTCCTGAGTTTCAGCCAACTAGTGTAATCAACGATAACTTCATGTCATACGCTGGGGAAAAATGAATGATTCCGTTCTTTTTTCACTAGCAAATTACTAGTGTTCGATATAGTAATTACGTAATCCTTGGATTACTGGTTACTTATATTCGTGATCTCTTCGACAAGTGTCTTCTTCATTTACGTTTCGTAGATAAACCAGTCAGAGTTTTCCTACTTATTGTTTATGTAGTGATTACAACGGTGATATAGACTATACAGAGTCCATATCGGTAAGTTTATTTATTTTCAGTCATTTCTCAAAAAAAAAAAAAAAACGTCGTCAAACTAAAACTCCAAAATGTCTAATAAAAGCCAAGGTGCTTAGCGTGATATTAAGCGTGTCATTAATTTAATTTCATGAATTTTCTAAAATTTTTGCAGTCAAATAATCCATTTACAAATAAAATGTGTTTTAGAGTAGTCATCTTCCTGTAAGGTAAAAACATTAACAAATCAGCCGGATTTCATATTTCACTCATGGACCGCTTATGCATATTAGATTATACAATAATCCGGAGTTTATTGTTCTAATACTTATGTATCTTACTTGTCATCTCGTGGATATAAATTGCTCACAGCACGTGTAACATGCATTACCCGTATTATATTACTAGCAGTATGAATGCTTGGCATGTTAACGCACAGCAATGCCACGCGTAATCCAGAGCATTGTTTTCTTCATAAACCATCAAGGTTGCATCATTGTACAGACTCAAAGTACTAGTGGTCAAAAGGATAGTAGAAGAAAAAAAAGACTGAGATTGTTAAACGCGAGAGTTAAGACGCATATTTGTCACTGCGTTAATATACAGTGTGATACATGGGAAAATTCCAGTATGGCATAACTTAAGTAACAATAATTGTGATTTTTCATTGATTAGGGCCATTGAGTTGGACCATGTTAAAACAAAGTCAAAACTGTAAGGAACCCTATTCTAATTGGTCAATGGCATTCGTTATTTTTTAACCTAAGATACACTCGAACACGCAACTTCCTGCTAATCATCATCATCTATACACATGTATACATATCTACATATTTCAATACATTGAAAGAGTCAAGGAGAATATTCACATTCATTGGCGACACATCTCTGCATACGAGATCCTTTTGTATTGTTATTTATGCTGCAGTGCATGTTCTTTATTAGAAAAAAGTTTTTTCAAACCGTAATCCTTCATTAGAGCAGTCGAATTTATTCACTGTCATGTATTAATATCTTTATATTTCATGTTCCTTAAATTTGTTTCCTAAATTATGTGAAACGCAAATTTTACAGCAACTTTATGCTCTAATTCCCACGAAGATTACCTCTTATCGGTGTTATCAAAATTTGAAGTACAGAGTTCATATAGCATCTCCTGCGTCATTAATTTATCCGCAATGCTAACTTGATTATTAGTGCCACTAGCTTTCAGCAATGAATAAAATATAAACTGACAAACCTACCAAAAGAGAGATTTATTTAACGATAAAATAGTATGGATTTAAAAATGGTCTCGCAGAATTTGTGCATAAGTCAGAAGATTTACATAGTTATACTGAGTGGTTCACTAAAAACTGAAACTCAAATGTTTTCCGATTTTCAAAATATCTTAGTTTTCAGAGAAAGCAGAGAATTTTTGAGTAAAAACAAGCGTACATTATTCAAAGGAAGATCCCTAGTAGAAATTATATATGGGCCGTAACCGGGTACAAGCTAATTTCCCCTACTTCTATCTAGGCGCTAAGTAAGAAAACTACCTAACGCCTAACCAGGAGCGTAATGCATGCCCTGTCTAGCCACAAGTTATGTCAAACAGTCTAGGTCATGGACAGTTCTCCAGGTCAGTTCCTCATACTATTTATATCAACGTGTACGATTATGTAATTAACATTATATTAAAATTGTATGATTAAAACGACATTTAAGAAATAGGTGTGTGTACGTTCACTAGCTGTCCTGTCCTGAGCGGAATTTGAACCTGTAATTGTCGGGATGCTGAATTGAGGAGTGTGGCACTCTACCCACCGAGCCACCAGCTCAATTTGTACTTATTGCTTCAGTTAGAGGTGATAATTAACATTATCTGTATATATTAATACCGTAAATATCATAGAATTCCTCTGAAAGTATAATTCCTATATTGCTTATAAATCTTAATCAACGTGTGACAGACTGAATGTTATAAACATAATGTTACGGAGTATTTGTAAAAGTATTTGTTAAGATATCGAAAAAAATCTTGATTTTTCAATACTTATACTAAATGTTACATTAAAATGTTTTATATCATATCAAAAAAAGTTTATGTCTGATTGCCGACTTGTACCATTGGTCGTGCGTTTCATAAGTACCTACGAGCTCAAACGCCATACCCGAGGATTGCCAGAACATTTACCAGTTTGCCAAACACGTTAGATGAAATCGAATTCTTGTACGATCTACCATATTCACAAAAACTAAGCACACGACCTGGATATCGATCAGGCCCAATCAATAAACTGTCACTGCAACAAGGAACTGTCTGAACCTAAGTTAGGTTAACTTTTGGGGTACTGGCAAACGCCTAGTTAGGGCCCCGATAGGTTTCCATAGTTGGGAATGAACAAATCGTGATCTAGTTTAGCAGTTCAGCGTATTAGTGTGCAACACGCCGGGTATTAACTAGGTTTCCATTATTGGGGATACTTAGTTTCCGCCGGGTGGGGCCTTTCAGTTATTGAGGAAATGATTAGGAAATTTCTACTTAAGGACAGAATCGATATGATTTTCATTTATGGTGGAAGTATGTAAATAGTATCTAAAGGATACAGTACAAAGATTTCTTGATCGCAACTGCCCAATTGTCCATACGCACTCTGATTTGATTAAAACATTCTGAGAAACGGTTAGTATCGATTAGTAGGTTAAACACAGTACGATTATTTACACCCACGGGTTACCTTAATTTTTTGAATACTAAAGTCTCGAATAAAGTAACATTAGACAATTTAACAGCGATATTTTGACAATTTTGAATACAACACTAATGTTTAATAAAATGCCATTTTTGAATTAATTTGTTAATAACTCGCTAAGCCTATTAAACAAAAAATTCAATTTTATTAGAAAAACATCGACATTGTTGTTAAGAGGATTCCGGACCTCTTATTTACTATTTGAGTAAAATGTTAAGAAAATCATAAATAACAGGCTTTTGATAGAGATTCTTTCCCAAAGCGGAGTTCAGCGCAAATTTTTGAAGATCATCAATCATTTTGGCACTACTTTCATATTAACTTCAGTCTGAAAGCGTAATCCGACCCGAAAATTTTCATGTGAATTGAAAATGTAAAAAATTTCGATCGAGAAGTCCAGAGTTCCCTTAATTCTAGAAAAAATATCCTTAGACAAAAAAAATAATGTTATATTAGATTCTTCTTGAACATTTTTTCGGATGTTCACAACCAGTTAGCAATTCGGATCAATTTATAGCATAGAAGATGCTACATGAATTTTATATACAAATTTAATCGTGATTAACACTCTAATATTTTTAAACAAAAAACATCATTTAATTAAAAAACAAATCAATTTTTCTTAATTTTGAAAAAAAATAACCTTAGAAATAAATCGTTTTACGTGCTTGCTGGTACTAATATGAATTATTCCCAACTCATAATCCCAATATTCAGGAGTTTGATGAGCTATTAAGTAATTGTTTTTATTAAATGACAAAGGGAAAATTCTTTTATGTTCCTATACAGAAATGCCAAATCCCGGGCAACCATTTCCGGTAAAGGACCTTCAAGCTCCATTGCAGAGGACGCTCGGCCAACAACTCAAGATACTGCATATAGAATGGAAAATGTTGACAGAACCTGGAGAGAATTTCGGAAGTCTAATTATGGCAGTAGATGTTAATGTGACCAGAGATAGTGAGCCAGAAACATTAAATCTCGTAGTGAAGTTGCCACCACCGACTGCCTTTCTTCAAGATCTCTTTAATAGTCCTCTAACATTCAAGAAGGAATTGCATTTTTATGAAAACGTTGTGCCAGCCTTTATTGAGCTCCAAGTAGAAAATGATATTGAACGTGATCAATTGATCAATCTCGCACCACGTTATTACGGTGGTAGATTAGGTCTAGGTCAACCTGATGTTTTTGATGAGCAATCCTGTCTAGTACTGGAAAACCTCAATCACCAGGGTTTCAGTACCGGAAACAGGATACAGGGACTTGACAAAGAGCACATGGACTATGCTATCAAGAAGCTTGCACAGCTGCATGCCCTGATGATTGGCCTTAAGATAAAGAAACCAGCAACATTTAAGAAAGTGATTTCACCAGCCCTATTGAATCCTATAAACGAGACTACGACGGATGGTGTTAACGCGATGATCGACAGTGCGCTTGCAGAGATTAGAAGCATGCCGGAAGCTGAGAGTTATCTTCCACGAGTAGAAAAGATTATGAAATATTCTGAAGAAATGCATAATTCTTTCACTAAGGGTGAGGAACCATGGTCTACCATGGTTCATCATGATTTCTGGGTAAATAATATGTTATTCAAAAAGGATTCTGATGGAAAGATCATTGATTTAAAGATAATTGATTTTCAATTATACTGGTACGATGTAGGAATAATGGATCTTGTGTTCTTTATGTTATCAAGCGCCAACGAAGATGTTTTAGACAAAAGTCTTGATGATTTTATTGATCTCTATTATCAATCGTTCTTGAATTGCCTTGAATTACTTAAAGTGGACACTAAGGACTTTCCCAGAAAATCTTTTGATGAACTTTTACAAAAATATGCTCCGACTAAATTTCCTCAATGTATAATGATGACTCAAGTGATAAAAGCGGATCGTAGTTCAACAAAGAAAATGGATGATATCAGAACCCAAGAGACATTTTTGTCTAATTCTTCCAGCAAATTAATACGCAATACATTGTTGCATATCTTGAAAATTTTCGAGAAAAAAGGTTGGTTTCCTCAATAGTTTGTTTATTAAAAAAAATTTTAGAAATTATCGAGGTTTTCTTGATAGAATAACTTTTACATTGACAAAGTAAACACTGAAACTACTATTTCATCAAATAAAGTGACTGTTAAATATTCAGCGTATGGTACTATTAAACATATAGACTGTCCTTAAGTAAAATATAAGGTCTAGGGAATTCTATGCATTAATTATCATAGTGAGATGATGGTCCCTGTAGACCACATTTTACTTGTGGATGAATTATATGTTTAGCAAAGAGGGGATTGTAAAACGTTTAAAATACAAATTTTCTGTATAACTTAAAAGAAATAAAAAATTATATATTTGTTAAATATGTGTAGAATTATCCGTATTGTGGGGACTGGAGAAGGTCAAAAGCTCTCTTGAATCTTCAATCAAGAAAATTGTAAATTACACGGAATGGATGCATTATTCCCAATTATCAATACTCTTTTGCTAAGGGTAATGATAAATGCTTTTCGATTGGTTTCCACTGATTTACCACACATTACTTTTGGCAAAAAAAATGGCAATAGAAAATGTTGTTACGGGTCTCGCATTTTTTCATCTGTCACTTCAAGCTATTTTACTTCTGAATTGACTATATTACTTTGTTAGATATAGAAAGGGTTTCACAATAAGAAATACTACAAAAGCTAAAACTTTTTGTAAAACTTATGATACGCGTGGAATCTTATTGCATGAATGATAACCAGTATGAAAGCGAATAGTAAAAAAGATCGTTAATAAGAGAAGTGCATGCTACATTCTTTTTCATATTTTAGGATTACAATCATTTTCCCACCACTTTCGCAATAATTCACAGAAAACTGAAAAAATTGCTTTTTATCTTTCTATTCGGATATTTTTGAAATTATTAACCTGCAGAGAGCCGGAAAGCCGATATATCGACTCGACCCATGATGGGAAATTTGCACATAGTAAACCCATGATATAAGACACAAATTTGGGTCATTATCAAAAGATGTTCTCAAACCTCGGCTCTCTAAAGGTTAAAGGTATAATCAGTACGTAGATACACTGTCGTCAAAAAATTTTGGGACAAGGCCTACAATTGCACTGAAATCTTTTTCCGCCAGTCTTTCCCGCGCAACATTCGATTAAATCATGTTCATGATTTATCTATAGAAAAACATATATTCCCCCTCCCCCGCCACCGCCTACATTATGTTGTCAAGAACTGAAAATATCGCAGTCTAGTGTCGAAGATACTATCACTCCCTTCTGGAAAACAGACTCTAGTAAGGACAAAGCACGCAGTGGAAGGCCTCGAGTCATTTCCAAAGCAATAGGAAACTTACTGCATTGGAAATCCGAACGAGATTCAATGAAACTCATGAAATACAGATATCACTAACTACTGTCAACGATCGTTTGCACAGAGCCGGCCTTTGGGACAGAGTTTCTACTAAGAAACCTATTTTACTGTGCGGTAATAGGAAGGGAAGACTTTATAGGCTCAAATTCTGGACTATTCAAGATTAAAAACGGATTTTATAGAGTAACATTTTACTTTCATTTTTTTTTCAATTTAAACCTTTGTCTGGAAACTTTTCAACGGTAGTATATATGTCAGGCAAACATTGTAAGAGTATCTTCTGTGATTCAGGAGGACTTTCAGAAAGAATCGCATTTGAAAAATAAAGAAATATACCATTTCGTATGAATTAGAATCTTATATATGTTTCACTGCATAGAAAAGAATATAAATATTGCGCATATAAACGTGTATATATATATATTCTGAAATAAAGCAGAAATAGGAAATGAAGGTACATTTTGATCGTTTCGATTTAGCTCACTGATTTACCTTAACCGGTAGGCAAGTGATTTATAATAATATCTATTAGTTTCTATTTTATACATTGCCAAACATAAAATCTAAAAAATATCTATAAGAACTTACCTCAAGAAGATCGGCAACGGCATCAGGTAAGTTGAACTCCCGGACAACACGAAGACGTACTTGCCGGTTAATTTCGTGGCGAGAGGAAAGCGGCAAGCTAACGGCACGTTGACTACTTGGTGACTGTCTTAGCTTTTGTTCCCGTTTTAGCATGGCCGACATTGTCGCTGAATCTGGTACTAACAGGTAAATGCAATTGGATTTCAATACTAGTGTTTCCCGTAATCAAAATTGTGATAGAATAATCATAAGAGTTCTTTGTGAATTTATTTTCGATTTAATAGATATACTGAAGATAGAATAATCAGAAGCACATAGGATAATAATCAGTGTTGCTGCTATAATAAACATATAATATGGAATAGTTGAATATGAAATGTGATCTCTAATACCTGGAAGTGCAGCTGCCAGTATGTCCACACCAACAGCACCCATAGCTCTTGGTTTATCCTCAACCATATAGAGTGTATCAGGAATGTCAGGAATGTATCTTGCCCTTCGTAATCTTACCAGTTCTGCCTCCTGGACCAGTTGCTCCTCGACCAGTGCCTAAAGAGAGAATAAATAAAACAAAGGAAATTAGATTTTGGTTTCGTATAAATAATTTACTTTACGTACCTTAATCTCTTCATAATAAGGCATGAAGAGTCGAGGTCTAACAAATAATCCATTTTTTTTACCGCCTCTTATCCACGCGTTCACTCTTAAATTTTCCCTTTCATCTCCAATCATATGACTCGGTGGAGTAGATACCAATCCTCTCCTAATCGCCTATTTAAATTATTTTTAAGAAACAATTATTTGCATCACAGGTTTTTTAAACTAGTTAAGAAGTTTGACTCTTTTTAATATACCTGAGCTAAAATTTCACTGTTAGGCGGCAGAACATGATCCATCCTAACCAAAGGTAAAAGTTCACTGAGTATCTCCCGCAACTCCACATCGCTTAGGTCCCGTTTTTTGACACCCTTCCTCGTCACTGAGTGAGCAGTATGACTGAGTAAGTTTGGTTCACGATCCTCCATTCTTCGTACCAGTTCCTGTTCGCCCCATTTAAGCACAGCCTGAAGCACCTCTAATTCGCTGGCTTGTAAGAAGTGACTCTGGAGTACATTGGCTAGGTGAGCACGGTCCAATTGGTGAAGAACCGGTGAAGACGCCACAGGCTGGAACTCTTCCCGTAAGTAGTGCAGAGCCTGTCTGTGCACCCATGCGGAACCATGCGGCTGGCTACCCCACCTATTAAAATAATAGTGATGTTTAAAATAAATGATCTTTGGGAGAGACAATACAATATTTTCATCAATGATGATATAAATGTTGGACTCTCTTGATACCTCAGCACTGTAGGCAGTGAATCCAAAGTGAGCCATTCCAATATGAGATCTTCGCAGCCTTGAGAAAGAATATCCAATTCCAGAAACCTCCCAATCTGATAAAGTTCCATAGCTTCTTCCAGGGGACTAGGCCGCATCCGACCGGTATGAGTAAGAGCCTGTACCTATCAAGAAATATTGGTGAATCAGCGTTTGATATGGGACCAATAATAATTTTCAATGAAGATGACATTACCTCTCCGAGACTTCCAGCACTGTTCCCACAACCACTGCCTCTGAGAATAAGGGACAAGTCGACGGTGTCTAAATAGACAGCATGTAGAAGTACCCTTGCATATCTCTTAGGTATAACACATTCATCCAGTACTATTCTTGTCGGTATATGCAGCGCACGTTCTGTATGATCTTCGCCAGATCTAGTCCGTCGTTGTATTAAATTTCTAAAGAACGGTGACCTGGCGGAGAGAATCGCCTTGTGGCAAGGTAGCTCAAGTTTAGGTCTGAACCCGTACTCTGAACTTCCACTGTCTGGTCTTTGGTAATCACTATCGGACGTAAAAACCAAAGCAGCATCCGCATAATCACCGGTATCTAACAAGTATCTGAGATCATGCTCCAGAGGATTAGGTGTACCAAACTCTTCGCCTAATCTTCGCAATAAATTCGTATCCAGACTCGCATCATGTGGGCATATATCACCAGTGTAGAGATAGCGAAGTAACGCCGAGAACATCTGCACGTCTAATCCTGGTGTGCGTAACTCCAGGCATATACGAGCACCGTAACCTAAAATAATTTAAGAGTCCGATTGTATCATACTATACAGCTTCACCCAACAATGTTTAAATTCTTACCAGGACATCCTGCTAACAGATCCCTAAAGTATGGACATCTGGAAGAAAGTAAAGCTCTATGCACAGGAAAGCAAGCACCTCTGTAGACCAGGTCTACGTCGGTACAGTGCTTGTAATCGTAAAGTGTTGATAAGTCTTGCTTGAAAGTTGCTGCTGGTGGTCGAGCAAGCTCTGCTTGTACGTGGAGATCCTTTAAGGCGGCCAGAGCTTCATACTCCTCGAGAAGAGCGCCAGCTTCCAGAGGACTCCAGGTCGATACCAGTTCTCTGATAATTCTACCATGATCACAGGCTTTCGAGGAGCGCCGCCTTTTTATAAACTTCTTACGCAGTGTGGCGAACCCAGTTACTTTCTTTTTCCTCTCTCTGTAACGATAGAACATTCTGATTTATAGAAACAGATATTATAGCTGATTACGAAAATAAGACACTGTTCCGAAATACTTATGTGTATGTTTATTGGGTAATTAGTAATCCTTTATTTCATTTTTAGTAATAACTCTTACAAAATGACTGTTGAAATTTTAATTAAATGGATGACGAACAAGGCAAAGGTGTACAGTTTATTTTTATAAATAAATAACCTTATCCATGGGTTAAACTTACTTCGCCAGTTATAAAATTTATATTCCTTAGTCCTAAGATAATTGTTATGATATTGCCATGGTTCTGATTTTCAAATATTCATCGCAACAATGTTTTAATTACGCTCGAAGTTTTAATGGAAAAACGACAACGTTCAGTTAGTCTTTTCAAAATGTCTTACGATACCGTAAGTAACGACTCTCCTAGAGAACTTCCAAAATCGAGACTACCAGCTCTTTACAAATACATACAAGAGCATGAAAAGGCATTTACGGAAACTCTCAAAGAAGTTGTGGCTATTCAATCCGTATCGCAGCAATCAGATTGTTTCTCCAATATCGTAAAAATGGTGTAAACTATACACGTAAAAATATGTACTTATTTCACATAAATATTTTCCTGACATTGTAGTTAAATTTATGTGAGAAGAAACTGGCAGACCTCGGTGCAACCGTAGAAATAGTCGAAAACAACGACATTGTTAACGGGAAGAAGTTACCACCAGTCCTTTTTGGAAATTTATTCACTGACGCCGATCTCAAAACTGTCTGTATTTACGGATACGTAGGTCAGTACATCCCACAATACCACAGTATATAGCAAATATAATACAAATATCGTAATAAAAATTCAAACATATAGATACACTACCAGCTAAGAAATCCGATGGCTGGGAAACAGAACCGTTTAATTTAATCGAGAAAAATGGAAGATTATATGGCCGTGGTGCATCAGATAACAAAGGACCCCTTCTGTGTTGGCTACATGCCCTGGAAATCTATAAAATAACTAAAAATGATATCCCCGTTAATATTAAATTTGTCATAGAAGGTTCTGCAGAATTAAGGAGTCGCGGCTTAGACAACATTTTGGTTACCAAGAGAGAATTCTTCGAAGATGTGGATTTCATGTGCCTGACTGTTGATAAAACGTCTCAGGAAGTACCTTGTCTAAAATATGGTTTCAGGGGAGTATCTCACTTCAGCCTGGAAGTAATCTGTGCAGAGAAGAGTATCCATAGTGGTATTTATGGTGGTGCCTTCAATCAACCTCTTATTGATGCTGTAAATATTCTTAGTTCCTTGGTAGACAAAAATGGCAAAATAGCTGTATCTGAGGTGAGTGTACTTGATAAAATCATAAAAACGTAATTTATCAAAGCATACAACACACATTTTAGATACTCAGGGACGTACAAGATATATCGCACAGAGAAGAAAGTATTATTAGAGACATTCCCTTTGATGTTGCTAAAATCAAACAGAAACTTGGTACTATACACTTGAGACACAAAGAAAAACCAATGAGATTGATTATGCACAAAACAAAATTGCCTAGCATAAGTTTTCATGGATTCGAAATGGAAATCGAGTCAATCAATAAAAGAAGTCATGCTGTTGTGCCTAACAAGTGCCTGGAAATTATTTATGATTTTCATTTATCTTGTTATATAAGAAAATTTTTGGTTCAATTAACCAATCTTATTGTACTGCTCATTTGTAGAGTAGTTGGGAAATTTTCTATTCGCTTGGTTACAAATCAAACTTCCATGGAAACTTTTGGATATCTCGATAATTACATTAGAAAAATTTGGCAGCAATACAAAAGTACAAATCAATACAAGTTTCAAATGGATTTTGGTATAAATCCTTGGCAAGAAGATCCACATGATTCTCATTATAGTGCTGCTGCGAAGGCAATTCAATTGGTTAGATCAGTGATCAATAATGATTTATAACTAACTTCTCAAAATCAAATATTTGATAGGAATACATAAAACATAATCAATTTTCCTATTCAGGTTTATGGTGTAAAACCTATGTACCTTTGTGAAGGATCAACTATGCCTTGTATAGCCATGTTTAAATCTGTATCTCCAAACAGTAGTTTAATAGTGCTCCCAATCAGGTATGTTATTTATTAAAAAAAATATTTTAACAGACTCGAAGTGATGTAAGAACAATTTATTTTCAGTGATTATGACAATGTTTCCCATTTGTGCAAGGAATCTATTTCTAAAATTAGCTATCTAAATGGCATAAAACTTGTCATGGCCTATTTATGTTACATAAATGAAATAAAGTGACATACTGCAGTTGACATATTATGCGTTATAACTAATTGACATATAAGTTAATATTTGCAATGTACCTGACAATCACACCAAGCTGGTCGGTGTTACCAGAGGATGAGAGTCTGGCTGCCTGTATGGGATCTCCACCCACAGCGGCAATGCTAGAAGAGGCGGATGCTCCCATTCTATGGGTCATGCGTGTATCATCCCCACGTCTTCCGCCTGTTGACCAGCAACCACCACTACCTCCGCCACCACTTTCGCCACCACGTTGCAACGCACACGGAATCAGAGCCCGGAATACGTTCATCGCTCACCCAGACACCAGCCTGAAATTTATTTACACTGTATGAAAAATCCAACCTATACTACAACTTGGGTTGAATTTCACCAGCACTTTTAAATATATACACCTTGTACTCATTATTCCTTAAAATATTTATCTCAGAAAACTAGTATCTATTAAACTAACAATCAAATCAAATTACTAAGTACAAACATGAAAGCTGAATAGACAATACTATAAAAAGAAACTCTTACATAGTTTTGTGGAATGATTGCTTGACAAACAGTGATAACGTCTTATCAACAATTATTTTGAACATAAGTTTTTGAAATTTGTTGCTATACGCACAGTCCATGAAGTTTTTTCACAGAGACTAATGAAAAGTTAATAATAGTTCAAAAAGTGAAACATGTTACAGACATAGAATATAAAAAGTATAAAAACAACTATATAAACATGATTGCTGACTGAAAAATAATACAATGAATATAAAAAAATCTAGTAAATAATAATCTCATAAGAAAATAACCACTAGGAAACAAACTAAAATGACATCTATATAACATTGTTTTGAAAAATTTTAGATTTCACAAACGCCCATAAGAAAGGATGCAATAATTCAAGTTCTTCCAAAATTTTGTTGACCCTTATATCCCAACAGGGTTTTGCAGGTCAATCGCTAGTCAGCTGAACCACCTAGCAACCCAGCTGTTCATAATTTTCCCAAAGCTGATATTTAGAACAATCCCATAAGAAGAATTCATGTGTCGTTCCATTATTCCAGACGCACGTTAATCCTCGCGCGTAGGCTCCTCGACCCAAATAAAAAATTTACTCCAAAAAGCCGCAATTTGTATCTCGCAAAAGATACACAGGATTCGACTAAACGGAACTTACGTTACTAACCAGTCGCCAACCAAATACCAAATTTTGCGCCACATGATGATTTAACGAGATGATAATTAGTCTCATTACCTGGGTCCTTTATGCACATATTTTCAATCGGTTATTGTGTCCTCAGCATCACATCTTCAAGTTTGATCGCACGCAAACACCCGTCAGACAACACAGTAGCGGCCATGTTTACATTCGGATGCACCCTAGATACAAGTTGGAAGCGCAACTTTTGAATACATTTCTAGACGATTAATCGTCAATTGAATATATTTACTCTTCAGTTGGAATATTTCATAGTTTCTCTAATAAAAATTGAGTAAGACATTGACTATGTTTCAGTTTCAGTTCTAAACGCGGACATTATACTACTGTTTTTTGACTTGTGTGTAAAATACGTAATATTATATAATATATATATTATATTTTATATGTTGATTATTTCTCAGGCTTCTTCAATAAATTATTCTTACAGAATGCTTAACCTACAATTTACATACTTCAAAACATCTCTCATACCATTTAACAATATAACATGTAGCACTCTATGCTGTTACTCTATATGTTTCCACCGTGTAGGGTTGAAATAAAGTTAACCAATCAAGATAGTTTATTCCGCTCAAATCTCGTTTTTAATTGGTAACTCTATTTTAACCCTACACTGTAGAAATATATACACTTTTATTTCGTTTTGTTTACTTATTTCATTATGATGGATTTTGATGATAGCCTTTTAACAATTCTACTTTATTTCATATTGCATTGAAATTCCTGTTAATAAAACTGTAAATCATTGTAGTATTTACGAATTAACAGAAGTGGAACATTTTAATATATTTTTAAAATAAATGTATACTATAATATTATTATATGTAATACTAATCGACAGTAATATGGGTTAAATCATTCTTTTTTTGCTTTCAATTGGTCATTTAAAAACCGGAAGTGAAATTACTGTTTATACCATCGTAAAACGCAAAATCAACAAACGCCAGAATTTATTACTTACAATATAATCGCGATATATTTTTTTAATAGAAAAAAGTGAATATTTAAGTGCCTACTTTGAGAAATTTTTGAACGAGTGTAAGAATATAAACTTGTAACTGATAGTCCTCCTGTGACCCTTTAACCAACCTCAGATTAAGTACTATATCTGGTACCATCGCCATTGCAGTAGTTGTCTTTTAACGATAAGCAAGGGTTTCCTAGATATTTTTAAAAATGTTCGCTCTACAAAAGTCGTGGCGACTGATGCCCCGTGTGGCTTCACAACAAAGGACTTTGGTTTCCGGACCTCCTAGAGTCAGAGTATCTTTCCCGGTAAGGATTACATTTTTTCTGTGATTTTAATTTAACCATGACCTTATATAATCTATTGTAACATTTAACAGTGATATCTTAGATTTATCTACTAGAAATCGTACATGGTAATCTAATTATAAGTTAGAATTCTAAAAATGAATGGCACATCTTTCTTAGCTTTTAACTTGTTTCGTTATATTCTAATTGTAATTTTTTTTTTTTTTTAGGAGAAATTGGCTCATGGAGCAATAATTACAGTTGGAATATTATTCACACCACTTTGGGTCCTTTCTCACATTAAAACCTATCGTCATTAATAGTGAAGTGACCATGGACTTTCAATAGTTCAATACTGTAGTATATTTCCAGTTAATTATTCTATATTGTATTTATATACTATTGAATTTCTGTCTTGTAATGCATAAAAGAGTTGCAACAAGGATGCAGTGAAATATCGTATTAACATATTGTAAATCATTTATCATCATAAATATCCCTTAAAATAAGTTTCTTGCTCTATGGTCAAAGCTTATTTTGCTTTCATTAATTTAAATTTACTCAAACTCAAAATTGTGGCTTACCCTCAATGCTGATGCCTTAACACTAAATATATGGACAATTTTTTATAAATGTATTGTTCCCTTTACAATGGTCAAATGATCGGTCAATGGTACGTTTAGTGTTAACCATTACAATTACTCCATCTGCTTTGCTGTATGTCCTATTTACTATTAAACTATTCATGATTGAGTTGTACTATCCATAGTAATATCACACTATGAATATATAGTACAATTTGCAACTAACCCTTGAATGTACAAATCCTATCAGAATTCAAAAATTTAAATTAGGGAAGTAGCTTTCGTAATGTGTAACTGTTCGAAAGAGTAACAGAACAAACAATGGACTTGTAACTATGCCAAAAGAAAACAACATGGTAAGTTTCTTTGCTATTAATAAATTAATTTAACAATTAAAATAATTACATATTCTAGATTTTATGTATAAGGTGACCACAAATTAAAGTTTAAAATTATTAGAGAATATTTTAAACTAAAACAAAGGCATGGATAGTATTATCACATCATAGTCATCTTCAAAAGCAATAGTCCATTGCATATTAACTTTAATTAAACTTGATCACTTTCATACAGGTTGGCAAACAACAATTAATTAAATATTATTTCTGTACCACAGTCTCAAAACAAGAGCAAAGATCTTGTGCCGTGCATGCATAATAATATAGTCTGTCTGGAGTCTTCAATACATTTGTCCTAATCTATTTTCTGAATATTGATAGATATAATATCCAGATAGATAAGCAAAAGACAAAACACAGGTAAAACCTCAGTATTATATCATTTGTGATATTGCTTGTATTAACTATACACAGTACTCCTAAACTTCTTAACAAATTTCACTAATTCTGAGTAATGTTCACCAACTTTAAATGAAAAATCCACAAAGCCATTAACAATTAGGATATAGATAGTAAGTTTCGTCAACAGTGATACAAGATCCCGTCATGAATACGAACTTCAGAACATGAGAACAAACTGAAACTCCTGTTATCATGTATTGGTTCTCCCACCACGTAAGAAACGTAGCAGCCTGGAACCCCACCTTGTAGTAGACATTTTGTATCGAGTCTTCAGAGTCTCTTGAACTGTTTACAAGCGTCAGGATGTTCGCTACAGGAATAAGGACCTTGGCCAGGACGGCGAGAATTGCCAGAAGTACGCCTTCTCTTACGGCCCACGTCGTTTCCAGGAATATTGTATCTGGTCCACCTCGTGTTCGTGTTTCCTTCGCCGTAAGTCACTTATTACGTATCAAACTTGCTTGTCCTGTATCCGTACTTACCCGACTTACCCGACTTATGTAAGGTATCGGCGATATAGAGAATAAATCAACAGGTGTGTTGAATTGCAGAAAATTATCGAAAGCTCTCGAGTATGACTCGTTTTTTAGAATGGAAAATTTATTTTTCTTACGCTTCTCCACTTTTTCTTTTTCTTGTTCTATGCTTCATGTCTTCTGACCGGCTCATTGCTTCAATCTGAGATTTAGTATGTTTAGTTTACAACATTTATGTAGTGTTTGACTTTAAGTCGATATTGCACTATGTCCTTAATCTTTGAACAGTAATCGAACAGTATTACGAACAGACACAGCTTTCTTAGAAGAAATCGAAAAGTACACTGAGCTCTTCAGCGCATATAAATAAATGTTTATCCGTGTCCCGTTAAAAACACGACCAAAATAACTTTTTACTAAGCTACATAAAATCGTGTACTTTGATACGTACAGCAATTCTACTTTTTTTTCGGTTTATTCAATTGAACGTATGTATATAAAGCTAATATGCATATTTCAGCCCAAAATTACATAGCAATAGCAATGGATGATCATTTTTTTCGTTAGTCTGATAGGGTAAATAACATCCTAAGCAACATTCTTTTTTTTATCTACATACTAAGTATAATATTCGGCAAACGTTTTTGGGTATCTTTCTTTACCCTTGTCTTCAAAATCGACTCTAATTAGATGCCAGCGTATCGCCCACATTGTCAAAAAAATAGCAGAGGAGAATGGAATAAGGTCAACAAGGTACACTTAAAATTAGCTCCTGATGGAGTAGGATGGACTATATATAAAATTAGTAGAAATTTTGTTAATATAAAAGAAAATATTGACCTATTTGTTACGAATTGCATACACTTGAAAAGTTGTTTTAAATGCATTTTGTAATCGCGGAGACTGAAAGGTGAAATGCAAAAAAAAATAAAAAGAAAGGTGACTTCCCAACTTTATTAAATAATAATTTTAAATTTAGAAAATGTACCGAGCTCCTAAGTCACAAATTTTCTCAGATTTTCTTCTAAGAAAACGTTAAAAACGCAGAGGTTCGTTAGATCTTTGATAATTTTTACAATATTTAATAAAGAAAAAATTTATTAGTCAAATCTTGAAGAGGTAGATTTAAGATCCAAATTGGTTTTTTGAGATTATTATTTGCTGAAGAAAGGTATTTATTTACGCAACCATTCCTTACGATTCAAACACGGTCACACCAAAAGTCTACTGTGTTACAGGGTTATTCACGACAAACACACCACTTAAAGATGCATTTACCATAAAAATCGAATGGATGGGCTAACTTTCGGTGGTGCATTTGATACGAATAAGTCTGCATATGTTGTGTTGGATGAACATGATGAAATATACTGTGAAGTATGAAAATCTAACTTTCTTATAGCCTGATCGGACTTACCTATCTAGATGGGTCTAAAATAATTTTCGGAAAGTTTTGTTGACGTAACTATAAAGTATATATATATATTTGTTCAGTGAAAAGTACATGCTTTGTAGGTATTATAACGAATTTTAAATTATAAAATATTGAGAAATGGCAGTGATATGGCCGTATACTCCAAGCATGTCTAAAGAAAAAAGATTTTCTGCAGTACCAGATGTATTTCCACAGGAATTAATTGAAATTAAAAAAACCGAAAAAAATCTTTTAATATATTAATGAAATTTCGTTTTTAACGAAGTGGCTGCTGTTTGAACTTAACTCTTTCGCTACGACATGCGTAACATGAAAGCACTCGCGATGTACGAAACGAAACAGTAACTGCTGGATACTGGCTTATAGTGTATACATACACTGTTAGTGAATCCTCCTCTCCTTCGAAGGGTGTCATTTATATTTTTAGTTGATAAAAAAGAAGTTATGCATTAACAACGAATAATATTATCAATACTAGATAATTCTCTGTAGAATAATTGATAAAATTTCAAGCAAATCGACTCAACCTTTTTCGACATATGTATTTCTGGCACATACTCTAAAAATAGGATTTTGAGAAAGATACGATTAAAATTTTATATTATAAAATTAAAACATATATAGAAACATTTTATTCAACCGCTAGATCTTCATTATTTTCACAAGTTTAAAGTTGGAACAAGGGGAAAATATTCTTGAAACTATTAGAATCAAACGATTAGAATGTGTAAAAAAGAAATATTTTTTCAACTCTCCTAGACAGGTAGACTCATTTCGTAATTTAAAACTATATTTCTTGGTTTTTCAGGAGAAACTTGCTCATGGGGCAGTGATTTCCGTTGGAATCCTAATCATCCCATTCTACGTTCTGGCGAATATCAAGAATTACAAAGGAGCATCCAGCTAATGAGGATATTTTGCTTTGCTAGTAATTAACTAAGGGTAATACTTTGGAGCTGATCGTACAAAGTATAATCATGTGAAATAAAAGGAAGAATAATAAAGATATTGTCTTTTGTTTTGTAAACAAAATTTCATATTTTATTCTTAGGCGGTATGTTCTTTATTATGGACGCAAGGTCGCTAACATCAACAACGTTGATGGCAATATATCCAGGTTGAAGTATCTTCTCAGAGAACACATAATGTCCAAAAGTCGGCGTCTAATGGCACAGAAGAAGTCTTTTTGTACACGTACGTTGTCTGGGGTTAGTTCTGCACGTGCCAATTCCGTACCACTCTATTTAGACAAATTTTTTTAAACTGAATGTTTTACTTTCTAATTTTGTTTTACAGAAATATTTTGCAGCCTGTCTCCTATATACAAAGTTCAACACATTGTATTTTTATAAATTAGTATTGTACAAACATGAATTCTACACACCGAATTCTTATATAACCGTAGTTTAATTTTTCTACACGCAAAACTTTTTATTTCACACAATTAATAAATATAGAGTATACATTGGATATTTGTGAGAACTTGGTATCCCTTGTTATAAGATCTGATTAAGGTGGTCCTGTCGCTGCATACTAGTCAATTGAAATCCGTTCGGCTAAGGCAAAAGCTCCGATTAGTGGCAGGTTTACGATGTCTTCTGTTATATCGACTTTTCTGGGTGCTCCAGCGACGTTTTCCTATATTATAAATGATATTTAGAATACCAATTACCAGCTGGCGCAATGAGAAAGTAATGAACAATTCACATGAAGAAAATATCGTTTTATCAGTCGCGTACCGGTGTCCACAGCGTGCAGATGAATACCGTCACCTTTGAACAGCCATATTTTAGTTAATAGGTGATTAATGATTTAAAAAATGAACAATAATAATTATATAAGTCTTAAATATAATATGGAGGGTTAAGAAATATGCTTAAGTTATGATTTTTCCGAAATATTCGAGGAGGCCACTACTAGAAACATATATAATGCCTATATCCCCCATTAGTGGCCGACCGAAAGTGATTTTGAATATAAGTTACAGAACGTTCTTGCGCATTTTATGAAAGGCAAGTATGATTGAATATCAAACCTGAAATCGTTGATTTATGAGTGAAATGATACTTGACTATTTATTCTGCAAAATTACTGAGACTTCTTATGATGACATATAAATAAGTTGTGTTGATATGCTTTTTTTAAGAAAATAATCTCTGGTGACTCTGCAAAAGCTGCTATCACAGACTTGACAAGCTTATGTTGAAAAATTAGTCTACGCTGTGTCAATGTGATTGATTTCAAGGAAATGATCTTTGGTAACACTGCAATAGCTTCTATCCTAGAGTTGGGAAGATTATGATTATGTTCAAGAAATAAGTCTATATTACGAATAACCATTTGTTCAAGCATTTCAAGCACATTACCACAGCACAGACTTATTTTTTGAGCATAATGTTGCCAAGGCTACGATAGAAGCTATCGCAGTGTCACCAGAGATCAATTTCTTGAAACCCATTATATCAACAGTATAGACTGATTAATTGCATTGTTGGTTCAAAAAGCCTTTTATCAAGTAAATAATTTGTTTTTTTTGCAAATAAGTATGGGGAAGGTGAACACGAAAGAAAAAGCATTTGTTTATGCTTTTGTGATGTTTTAATAAAGGTTACAGAGATATTTATTATAGGAAATGTGATAAGATTTTTGCACCATGACTTTTCTAATTAAAAAAAAAATATTTAAAAAGTTTAATGATATTTTACCCCTATTTCACAGCACACAGTTTGATTTGATCAGAATTCTGGAACTTTGACATATCGCAAACATCTTAACAATAATCAAAAATCTTCAAGCCCGATTCTCACGTCTGTGAAGTTAGCCGCACAACTTTAACTTTTGATTATACCTAATCAATTGGTGGTCGTTTGATGGTCATTGTGGCCTGATTAAAAGATTTGGTGATCCATCGTTCTCCTTTATGTAGTTAATTAAAAATTGATCGTGAAGTTAACAGAAATTTTGTTTTGTTTAAATCATTTCAATTAAGGTTTACTCGATGCGCAATCGTTTGGTGGTTACGAATATCACGATAAAAACGTTTGGTGGTCCCTCGTTTTTCTAAAACAGGAAACACCATTAGCTCCATATAGTTAGCTCCTCATCACGACCGATCGAACTAATTTTTTTCGCTACCGTTTGCAGTGTTCTAAATAATCTAGATTATTTAATCTGATTTAGATCAAACATGAGAACGATCTTTAATCTAAAATCAATATCAATATTATTGTACATACTAAACTAGAAAGGATATGTGTAAAATTTAAAAAGAATAACCAAACGTTTACACGACGGTTTAGTTAATACCGATTTAATGGAATTGACGAATCATAGCACACTTTTACTTCTAGGAATATTTGCGATTGATCAATTCCTTTAGATCGGTACTGGCAGCTGGATTAATGACCAAGTTCTTCACCTTCAGATAAAATTTATTCTATGGATAAATCCCTAACTAACCAATCATTTTCATATTTCATAAGTTTATCCGAAGGATAAATTTTATCCAAAAGTTCATTCTTTTGATGGAATACAAAATCTACAATTCATTTAAACTTTATTTTTATATTTTGCAAACTGCTATATTGATTCTTTGTGGTGAAAGTGGCAAAATCTTTCTACATTGGGATGTATTTGATGGTATTTTTTTATCGTGGGTCGGTTCTACAAACCAATCGTAACATCGAAAAGAAAGCAGAGGATTTAATTCTGATTGGCTTAGAGTCGTTCTACAATGAGACGTTTTTGGTACACGTTTGCCGTAAGTCATTTCTATATACCAATCAAAATGATTTTTCCACTTTTTTCGTTGGTACAGTTGGCTTGTAGAAACGACTTGCGACAAACGTCTAGCGAAAACGTCCGATTGTACAACGACTGTTGGTTCTCGTGGGGATGGGTGCACAAAATTCAATGTCTTCGAACGAACGATATCTTTATTTTCCAAAATGTTCAAACGACAAAACTTATCAACTAGTGAACACAACGAACGAACTAACTAACTGTTGGGTCTCGTGGGAAAGAGTGCGAAACGAAATATCAAGGGCTTCAAAACTAAACTATGCGATTTTATTTTCAACAATTTCGAGAACGATGAAAACGTGTTCACAATTTTAACGCAACGTTTTTCTCTTTCAAACTTACTATCTAGGGTTTTTCTCATGGTAACAGACAAACAGGTACGAAAGAAAGTCCCTAGCTCGCCGGCCACCTAGGGATATTTCCCTAGGGCTTCACGTTCCAGCGTCGAACCAGGGAAACTCGAACATCCCGGCCTCCGTTGCAGCTCCCTAGAGTGCAACCACTTTTAACTAGGTGGTGCATTTATTGGAAGCCTGCATATCCTTGTGATTGGTCGTAGTAGTTGGCTGTTTCCCACCCGGATGGTGACGACTCGTACTAGTCCATCGGTGCCTGGATGAGTTGAAACGATCCTACCCATCTTCCATCGAGCAGGTGGTAGATTATCCTCCTTGATTAACACCAAGTCACCTTCTTGAAGGTTCGGCCTTTCATGTAGCCACTTGGGCCGTTGCTGCAGTCTGTTTAAGTATTCAGATGACCATCGTTTCCACCAATGTTGCGTTAGACGTTGTTGGTGTTGCCAACGAGTTGGATGTTGCAGTTGTACTTGATTGATCGATGGGTCTGGGTGACTTAGCAACGCATCCCCAACTAAGAAATGTCCTGGAGTCAGCGCTGTTGCGTCATCTGGAGAGTCCGACAGTGGACATAGCGGTCTCGAATTCAGACACGCTTCAATCTGAGCGCAAATGGTGAAGAATTCTTCAATTGTTAATTTGGCTTGTCCCACGACGCGGTAAAAATGCCTTTTAAAGGATTTCACGCCGGCCTCCCACAATCCTCCGAAATGTGGCGCAGCTGGTGGCATGAAATGCCACGTGATTCCTTGATGTGCTAACTCCTGATGAACGACCGGCTGGGCGAGGAGCTTCGACAGAATCTTCTCAGCCCCGACGAAGTTGGTTCCTCGGTCGCTGTATATATCCGTGCAAAGTCCCCTTCTCGCGAAGAAGCGTCTAAGAGCGGCCAAGAAGGTAGGTGTCGATAAATCACCGGCGTACTCCAAATGTATCGCTTTCACTGCTAAGCAAATAAAGATGACAACCCATGCTTTGTGACATTGCTGGCTGTGTTTCATCCGTTTAATCAAGAAGGGGCCGCAGAAATCCACCCCTACATGAGCAAAGGGTCTGGATACGTTGACTCTGGGGGCTGGTAAGTCGCCCATTTGCTGCTCTGTCGCTGATCTGGAATAACGTGTACATACAATACAACGGCTGATGCATGATTTCACCAACCTGCGAGCGTGTAAAATCCAAAAACGGCGCCGTAAAGTGGCCAAGACTAAAGTAGGTCCACCGTGAAGCGTATTACAATGTGCCTCATAAATGATTAGGTCCACGAAGTGATTGCCAGCAGGCAACACTATTGGATGCTTTCGCTCAAATGACATTGACGAATGCTTCAGTCGGCCACCGACTCTGATGATCCCGTGGTCGTCAAGAAACGGCTGCAACGAGCTTAATGGACTCCGACGAGGAAGAGCGTGGTCATCACGTAGAGCCCGAAGTTCTAAATGGAAGGCCCGTTCTTGGTATACCTTGATCCAGGTTGTCATGGCTTCATGTAGTTCATCGCTGATCACTTCCTTCTTTGTTCCAGGAGGTAGAAATCCGAAGCGTGTGCTATTTATGAATCGACGACAATAGGCCGTGATGCGAAGTAGCCTGGATAACGAAGAGTATTTGGTTTCAAATCCTGGTTGCTCCAAAACCGTTAATGCATGGCTAGGTGGGTTTCTTCCTTCTAATTCCGTAGGTGGCACATGAGTCTTGTCTGGCCACTCAGAGTAGGGCAATTCGAGCCATTTTGGTCCTTTCCACCATAAGGTATTTCCTGCTAACTGGTCTACCGTAGTTCCGCGGCTCAGACAGTCTGCAGGATTTTCTTCCGTTCGAATGTGATGCCATATAGAAGATCCTACTGCTTCGTGGATTTCCCCTACTCTATTGGCTACGAAGGTTTTCCAGCTTCTTGAAGGTGGTTGTATCCACGCCAACACGATGGTGGAATCCGTCCAAGCTCCAAGTATGGTAGCAACGTCAAACGTGGCCTTTGTGTAGATCAACAGACGGGTGAGCAGTACCGCGGCACATAATTCCAACCGAGGTATTGAGGACGCTTTCAGGGGAGCCACCTTTGATTTTGCCACTATTAGGGTGGTTCGCCCATTATAATCCAAGTTTCCTTGACGCACATAAACCACTGCTCCGTAAGCGTCCTGTGACGCATCGCAGAATCCCACCAGAGTAATCTCTTCGTTTGATAAGGTTCCGAACCATCTAGGTATACGAATGGTTTCTAATGTCTTGAGTCCTTCCCGAAACGTCGACCAACGTACAATGAGGTCATCAGGAAGTGGCGCACCCCATCCGACATTTCGCAGCCACAACTCTTGTAATAGGATCTTTCCCACTATAACGATGGGTGCAATCCATCCCAGCGGGTCATAAATCTGAGATACCCCAGATAAAATGCTGCGCTTCGTGACAACATCCATTTCTGTGTCGGACATTGAGGAACGGTAAAAGAAATAATCTGAGGCTGAGTCCCATCGCAGTCCCAACGTGTTAGTAATTGTGGATGTACCAATACTATGTGCTGAGGTTGATTCTTTGTTTGCCTTATCTATTGTTTGCAGAACCGTCGGATCATTCGTTGTCCATTTGTGCAGTTGAAATTTACCACTTTCCAATAATTGGTTTAACTCTTTAACGCGAAGCTCTGCGCCATCAAGATCATCGGCTCCAGACATTATGTCGTCTACATACGTATCCTTTCGTATTATGGACGATGCTAACGGAAAGTCATGTCCTGCATCTTCGACTAATTGCCTTAAAGTTCTCAAAGCCAAGTAAGGGGCCGCGGACACTCCAAATGTTACACGAGTGAGTCTCCAATCCTGGGCTTCCGATGCTTCGTCGCGCTTCCAAACAATTCTCTGATATTCTCGATCAGGTTTAGTGATGCTAATTTGTCTATACATATTTTTTATGTCGGTCGTGAAAACCATCCTATGAACTCTCCACCGAGTAATGATCTGTCTAATGTCGTTCTGCAATGCGGGTCCAATGTGTAGGACATCGTTCAAGGATAATCCACTTTCCGTCCGTTGAGACGCGTCGAAAACTACTCGAATGCGACCACTAGGATCGTCTCGTTTTGTTACTCCATGATGAGGTAAGTATGAAGCGGCACTTGCGTGAATTTCTTGCAAATCCACCTTTTCGAGGTGCTCCTGTTGCACATAATCTTCCAAGCATTCTTGATATTTAAGCTTCAGAGCGGGCTCTCTAGCAAAACGTCTCTCTAAATGTAAGTATCTGTTGATCGCCGTAGATCTTCCAAGGCCCAACTCCTCCTTGTTAGACTTCCATGGTAGTGATACTTCGTAACGTCCGTCCTCCAAGCGCTTTGTTGTTTTGACGTAATATTCTTCACAATATCGATCTTCCTCTGTTTCAGCCGTCTCCAGGGGAACATTTTCCAGCTCCCAGAATCTCTGTACCACATCGGTGAGGGTAAGACAGTTGGCTGATACAAGTGTCGCATTGGAGTGTGCGTTGCCTTTTGAAGGTCCAGAGGTGCCGGTATCTGTCAAAGAACCGGACAAAATCCATCCAAGTTTTGTCTGTTGAGCTATCAAATTTCCTGGTAGATTAGTGCGTACACCGCTCAACAATAGTTTTCCAAATATATCCGCTCCTAATATGACATCAATCCGTCCTGGGATGCCGAAGTTTGGATCTGCCAATTGTATTCCTTGTAGTCCGTCACATATGGCTAATGGAATTGTTTCAGTAGGTAACCAATTGGTTAGCTTCTTCAATACATAAGCTTCGATTTGTAACTCTTCAGTTGGCGAATTTACTTGCATGACAAATCTGACCACTCCTCTTGTCTTGGAGGGTGGCGCATTTCCAATCCCTACGATTTCTGTTGACGAGCGCTCCCGCCGAAGCTGCAACAATTGAGCGGCTCGTTCTGATATGATGGAAGCCTGCGAACCTTGGTCCAACAATGCCCTGCAGACATAGGTTTGCCCCATCGAGTTTACTAACGTAACACGAGCCGTAGCCAGCAGAATAGTTTTAACTGGTGGTGCTTGTGCTAAGCAGGATACAGCACGCGACTTATTGCCGTCGACTTGGGTTGAAACTGCGATCTCCTCCTCTCTGTCTGAATGCTGGCTACTCGTGTTCCTCGAATCTGACTTAGGGGTCTCTGTCCTGTGGAGTAAAGTATGATGTCGCTTCGAACATGTTCGACACACTTTATTACTCGTGCAGTTATTCATAGCATGATCTCGTGCCAAGCAATTTATGCATAAATGGTATTCTTTAATGATTTTAAATCGTTCTGGTTGCGACAACGTGAGAAATTGCTCACACTGATAAAGCGAGTGTTGGCCACCACAGCATGCACACGCATCCCCTTTTGTACGCATAAAATGTGTGCGTTTCGTTTTAGCTGCCCATGCACCACTATCATTGTATTTGATTGACTTACCAGAATCTGGTTCAAGTGCATTTAATGATCTGAATCGTGTTTCCAAAAAGACCTGAAGTTCTGTCCATGTTGCATAAGACGTGGGTGAATGAGCTTGTTGTTCCCATAGTCGTCTCGTTTCTAAAGGCATGCGGTCTTTGATTATAAAAACAAGCACTGGATCTAAATCCCCCAAGGGAAATCCCAGTTGTCGAATAGCTTCAATGGCTTGGCTGGGAACGTCTAACAATTCCCTTATGTTTATAGATTTATCTTCCTTAAACTTAGGTATGGAAAACAGTGTTTTCAAATTCGCATCAATTAACGCTGTCACGTTATCATACCTCGCTGTGAGTTGCTCCCATGCAGGCTTATAATTTGCATCCGACAAAGCAAATCGTTTTATAAAATCTTCTGCTTCACCCTTCAAGCTTACTCGAAGGTATTGTAAACGTTCTATGTCAGAGAGCCTTGAATTATGATGAACCAGGGCGAGAAAAAGATCTTTGAATCCGACCCAATGTTTTAGTTCACCACTAAAATGAGGTAGCTTTATTTCTGGCAACTTTACCTTTGTTTGATTTTGCCGTTGAGTCTGCATCTCATCTTCACTAATATTGGATTCATTCTCGTCATCGACCTTTGAGGATGCTTCTGATTTTGCTATAACTAGAGGATCGATATAATCTTCTATCTGTGCCAGCGACTGGGCTACAATATCTTCTAATTCTTCATACAAGCCCCCCTGTATGTACCCTTGCACGGCAGGGGAGGAAGGTTCTGGATTGTCCATTATTTGTCGATGATTGGCTTGAAACAAAGACCAAAGGTTTTCCAAGCTCACCTTTTTTCCTTGTGCATAACGAACCGATGTTGTCGATGCAATACTGCCTTGATATTTATTCCACACCCGACGATACGAGTCAAAATAGAAGGTCTGTTGTTCAATCAACTGTTCAACGGTCTTGCCTTGCCGCGTAATAGCCATTGTGTTGCAGAAATTCAATGTATTACCTCAAGTTCCCACAAAAAACCCGTGAAATGCCGAGGATCCGGCTCGAAGGACCAATGTTGGGTCTCGTGGGAAAGAGTGCGAAACGAAATATCAAGGGCTTCAAAACTAAACTATGCGATTTTATTTTCAAC
>JASANN010000308.1:107187-190019 GCA_031762395.1 Calameuta pygmaea | reverse complement strand
AAGGTGGCGCGCCGAAACCAGAGTAAAATTGAAACCACCAAAAACAGGCCCATTGGCAATCTCCCTACTCATCTCTGCGGCCGGTCTTAAAGTGTCACTAAATGGGCCGTTTACCCTACTACTTTTTCGGAGGTTCAGTTGTGCCCCGTGATACTTCGCGTGTCAGAACCAATAGCATGGTTGGCCGCTTGCAAGCGCCTATCACCGCCCGAGTCAGCGGCGCGCTGCTTCCCTATTCGCTGCCCGGTCCCAACCGATGCCCGTCTGGCCCGCGGAAGTATTAAACCTTTAACAATATGGAGCATAAACTGCTTTTTTAGTCAAGGGGAGTGAAGCCAAAATGAGGGTGAGGAAGTTCGTTGCATAACCAATCAAATTCAAGCTGGACCCTGCCTTACTATGATTGGTTCTCCTTGTGCGTATAAAGAAACGACAGATACGTAGCACTTTTACATCACTGCACTTGCTCCCAATAGTAACCAATCACAAGTAGGCGTATTGTACCTCGGCACCCCTACCCGCCGCTAAACAGCTTCACCTGCAGAGTTATGTTCCAATCCTACATTTCTATATCTATGGTGACAAGTGTGTTCGAAAATGAACCGGGGCAACGATGCTCGCAGCACTCTTGGCTGATCTTCGAACGCAGCTGTCGCAGGTGTGTACATAAACCAATCATATTGCTTATGTTTGCAATCGAGCTAGTAGAACATCAAATTTTATTTGTTACTTAAAGATGCTGTAATAAAATAAAATAATAATTGCGGAACAATATAGAGCAAATCGAGAGCAATTGATTCACCAAGAAAATTGTGTGAAAATCTGCTTGGTTATTTGGAATTTCAATAAAAATAAAAAGTTTCTGTTTTATGGAACATTTATTAATAATTGTGTAGTAGCAGCGGAGCAATTAGGGAAACATAAAGAGCATTTAAAGAACAATTCTTTAGCCATTATAAACTGTCACTTGATTTTGCGATTCACGGTGGTCAGAAGGCGACTCCAGCTACTGATACAGATAACGTTCTCGTTTCCGGGTTCCCTTCGGGTCGCCACCCTATTCAGAAGCTACGCTCTCGGGTTGATTAGTACAGTTATGACAATGCTCTCGAAAGATTTCGTTATGGTTTAGTAGAGGTCGAGATGCTCGAATCTGCCGCGGGGAGATAGTCTTGATGTACCGAGTTGCCCGGCAGAGAAGAGTACCCGACGGAGACGACTTCACGGACCGGCAGAAGCCCGGGTGAGATACTGGCGCCCCGCTGGAGATGGGCAGACGGCTGTAGAGTGGATGGAGATAGATTTTTGATACGGTTAAGGGCATGGGAGGAACCCCCTGACCCAAGTTAATGATGTGGTGCCCGGCTGTCGCTGTTACGTTCTCGATCAGCTGCTCTCTGTACTGCGCACTATTTGCCTGACGCTTACTCCGACCCTCTCTACCTTAACCTAGCAGCCTGAGCGGCCGTGCACTTCCGTTACCGTCCGCTCCCGTTCGTGCATCCAGTTGCGTTTGCTGATTTTACGCGACCCCAAAGATCAGCACCTACGGTTGTGTTTACCGATTTTACGCTTGCAAAGTTTCATGCATGTGTTGAACCTCCATCGATGTCAAAAATTAAAATAGGCCATGCGCCTGTGCTTTGCGTGTTAACATCATTATTTTAAATGACATTTTTTGTCAATTCCGGACGGTAAAACGATTTTTGCCTGAGGAGAAATATTTTTCGAATAATTCGAAGAATATTTGCTGAAAATTTCAATCCTCTGTTGGATCTTTCATTATACCGAACAATGTTCTTAAGTATGTTGCATAGAATATAAAAATAATAATCAGCGGATTGTAACACGGTGGATTATACGTCAGCTGAGGCAATGAAAAGTGTAGCGCATAAAACAGGTGTGAGCGCCGCGTACACCTTTGATACATTTTTTTAAACATGTTTGTATAAGTAGCTAAGGTATAATCCACCGCCTTACAGTCAGCTGATTATTATTTTTATATTCTATGCAACATACTTAACCCATAAATAAATTTTCAGTCGGGTTGGTTTCACTTAATTTTTTTTACGTGTGTGCGAGGCTGCCGTTGCCAACCCACCGTTACTGAACCAGCTGACGTTCACGAGGCTTTATAACAACACTATATGAAGCACACATATTACATATTATCAGTCGGATTTAAATGACGGACGACTTATACTTTTTCGATATGTATAAAAAATAGGCTAGGAACACTTTCTCATCAAACGATTTGGTTTTTTTTCCATTTTCGCCATGCTAGAAATTCTTCATAATGACTTGAATACATTTTCTTTGCTTTGTCTGGTAGTGAAAAATTTATTGCTTCGTCAGCATCTGCCAAAATATTTTCAGGAATAAACTCATCCGCGTCGGTATAATTACTGCTACTATTCGCCATCTTCACACTTCGAAAAGTTAAGCCGCACTGAATTGATCAGTTTATTGAATGATGTTGCCATTGGTCAAATCAAAAGTATTATAATTAAGAAACGTAAACTCATTTTACGCACACTGTATCATAAAACACCATTTTACGCACTCATATGGATGCGTAAAATCGCATTTTACACACACTATTTAAAAAAAAATTTATTTCGTTTGTATTGACTCGAATTGGTCGAAGTTAATTGGAACGGATCTCGTGGCGTCTCGGTAATACCGGACGAGTAGCCGACACGTTTTGCGATATTTTGTCAATTGTTCCGACTATCCCTGAGCTTTTTATCAGAAACTCATCCTCGATGGGTTCTTTTTCGCTGTTGGGATGATGTACACAGGTTTTTTGTTATTATTTAGGAGACTTTATTCACGTTACACCCTCCTGGGCAACATCTTGGTTTAACACTAATTTTTCTCACGAGAGGCGCTCGAATCGCCAGCAGCGCCCTTACTGCCTTTGTCAGGCTTACGCTTCACAGTACCGCCCTTATCTTCGCTCTTCGAATTCGTTGTCGTCGTTGGATATGCTCTGTCTTGCAATGATATCTCGTCGCATGTTTGCAGGATCTGGTCTCTCGTCGTGAATCCATGTGTCCGTGCCAAATCACGCAGATTCGGGTCTGCAATACCGTCGATTATGTACTTCAGAATTTCACCGTCTGGTATGGCAATTCGATTCACCATTATCGTCTTTTCGTCAATATAATCGTGGAATGTTTCATTCTTTTTCCACATTCGCTCCTCGAAACGTCATCTCATCACTATCTTGTTCGGCCGATAGTAGAACATGCCTCGTAGTTCGTCGACATGCTCAGGCTTAGAATGAAACCATTCTGACGCACGTCCTTTCAGCCTTGTATCGGTCAGAATTTTTGTGAGGTTGTCATTGAGACTGTATGAGGTTCTGAGAAATCTCACTTGTTTTTCCCATGCCTCAAAAGTTTCCGCGTTCCCGTTGAAATAACTCAATAAATCCGCCACAGAACTCGCATTCACCTTTGATGATTGCGTGGGTATTCCGTCTTTGTCCATAGTTGAGCTTCGATTCTCATCTGAATCCCGTATCTGATTGTTTACAACGTTCTCTGTTGTCCCGTGTATAGTAGCGTCTTGCAAGTCCGCGCGCTGCATACGACGTAGCGGCTCGACCTCGCGTCGTGCTAAGGCGAGCTCTTTTCAAAAAGGGCCAATTCTTTTTCTCGTTTATAGATTTCGATCTCTCGATTGGAACCCAATTGTCTCGCGTGACGTTCGAGTTCTTCCCTGTGACGTCATATTTCTTCGTCGTCAGGAGTTAACAGATTGTTACCTCCACCAGCAGCACTGTCACCGTCTTTGTCTTCTTCGCTCATCGTATCTTCGTTTTCCTCATTGAATACTTTTAACCACTGTCCACTCGGATCGTCGTTTACTAACCGTCTTATAAGATCGATTTTCAATCCAGCCGTGCTTAGCCCTTTTCGTTTCAAAATATCTTCAGCTCAGACACAGTAAAACTCTTTGTATCTATTTCATCCATCGAGTATTGCCTCTTGTGAATATTCGTGTATCGTTCGTTGTTCACGTTCGCGCGTTGTTTTTCCCCCTTATTCATCATCAAACTTCTTGAAACTTCTTACTCGATCGGTTCGCGACTCTTTTGTCTCGTTCGTCATTCGTCTGTTTTTTATTCCTAATTCATCATCTCATTACGGGCAGCGTGGCGCTGCTGTTCGTCGGCGCCCTCGCTTAGCGCGCTTGCTAACCACTACCTACTTGCACGAGCCGCGAAACGCTACGCACCTTACAATACTGGTATTTGACACAAAAAATTTTTTAATTAGGATTTGCAACGTACAACTAGTTCAACTTTGTTTTTACTTATATTAACGGTAATATGACATCAGCATCGCCGCAGATGACAGAAATTCAAAAACGATTTGAAAAAGAAACTTACGAATTGCTTATGCTCGAAACACGGAAAACAAACTGAAAACCTTTCTCCTTTCGATTAAATAAAAGTAAAGATTTAATTAGATGAAATGAAATCTGGAATAATAGAAAACAGTTTAGTTTTTAAAACAACAATGTGCAACGAAATATGATTTTAAAAACTGTTTTGGTTCTTAACGTGAGACGGTGAGGTGACTTATATAATACAATGACTACGGTATAGTTTTTTTAGATTTCTGGAGCCCCGAAGACGTCCCCTTTCGTATGTCATCCAATGTTTGGCTGTACTTCAAAGCAATAACGTCTGTAAGCAGAACATGTAGTGAAAATGTAAGTTTAATGTTAATAAAAGCATCGAACTATTAAAAAAAACTAACCCACTATTACAGATGCCACTTTTGTGTCTAAAATTTTATATGATCCCGCTGTTTGACACTTCCGTTTAATAAATTCTCTAACTCGAATAACTCGACCTTGTTTGCTACAGGAAGACGAGAGGGGCGAACTTTATCTTCTGGATCGTCGTTACTCTGATTTCCGTGTTGCACATTGGTTTGCAAATGTGCCAAAATTTCATTTTGCTTAGTTAGTATCATTCGCAGCAACTGCGTTGTATGATCTCTGCAGTTTATTGTCATTAAAAAATTAAATATTACATTAGTGGTCGAAAAAGTACTAACCGCAGTCATTCTTTTCCTTCGGCTGCTCGATTTCATTTGGCAGCTCATTGTCGTTTAGCGATTCATTTCTATTCAGAATCTTAGTGTCGTTCTCAGAATTAAGTATCGTATCGTTTTAAGAATCAAGTATCATATCGTGTAGAGGCTCAGTATCGTTTGGATGATCTTCTCTAGTTTTCTGATCAGCTCCCTGCCTTCGGTGTCCAACGTCGTCGTCGGCCTCCTGAACGTTCTCAATGTTTCCAACAGATTGATGTACGTAGCCAGCATTTAATGAATATTAATAAAACACATAAAGAATATTCTACAGCAGAAATAAATCGTCGTCCAATAACTCACTTTGTAGTTGAAATAGCAAGCTGTTTTGTTGTTTTGTAGACAGTTATTTCAATAATCCTTGATTCAAAACTAGCGGTTCTGGAGTGCGTCCATGTTCTCCTACTATTGTTTTCGCAGTTACATCAACGTGACAAAAATCTATTTAATTGGAAGTCCATTATTTAAGTTAAACGATAAATACCATTTTCCCATACGTAGTTTGAAGACGGTAAAGAAAGTTTCTTTTGTATTCTCCAATTGACAGGACAGTTGGGCGTCATGTTAAATAAATACAGAGCAAAATTTAAAAAATGCAAAACCAGTTCAACATACGTTTCTCTCATCACATATACGAAATTCAACATTGCTGTGAATGATTGGCTGAACGTAAGCACAATCATCACTTGGTATAACAAAGCCCTTCCTTTCAATTTGATGTGACTACGCCCAATGAAGGGACTCACCAAGCTCTTCAAATTTACAAATACCTAACAGTGTAGAATCACACGGATAATTATCTATTTTAGCACCGTTTATTATTTTATGGTCGAGAATTACGAGATTTGAATCACGATGGCGAATGTTTTTTTATTAAAACAATACTTCCGTCTTTTAAGTAGCAGCAGTTATTCGGTGACTTGTTCAACAACCAGAAGTTGTTAAATGTTATGGACGAAAACGCATTATAAAAGCCGTCTGGGAGGGCTTAATTCTTAGCCTTATTCAGTACATATTTGGATCTGTAAGATTGGACAGGAGGTTTTTGATTATTAATTCGTTCTGAGAGTCGGTTCATAACTTGTGCTAGGGGACGGGAACCGGTTTTCAACAAGGACTTAATTTTGTGCAAGTAATCTTCAAATGGGAAACAACTAAATGAATCAAGAGATCCATAACAAAGTACATCGGCCGGAAGATGAATTAAGTTGTGAATGTTGAAAATCAAACATTAATTGACCATATAATTCTCTTGGTGATTGGAGAAAATATACCAAAAGATCGTATGCGTAATGATTATTACGTATACATTCCTTTGGGTCACAAAGTAGTCTCGCGGCACAATGTGGGGTAGAAACGTGAATCAATTCTTCAGGCGTTAAGAATGCGCGCAATACAAACGGTCCGAGGTACAGAAGAAATAAATGGAAATCCGTTGCTTTCCAAAGAGCAATTTCATCGAAAGTGCGAGGTTTTCGAGCGAACTCAAACGGGATAATATTTGCGAGTGAACAAAACATTTCATCAATGATTTTATATGCATTTAAATTTGTTTTCAAATTATTTAGCCCAAGTAAAAGAAATTTCTTCATCACACCGAGGCACAGAAGATGCATATATCTCAATTTTTCAGGGTACCCTTCTGTTGTTGTTTGACGATATTGGAAATGGTCTATATATCGTATTAAACTGAAATATTTATTAACGACGTTTCTCGTGATACAAAGCTTACGCCATTTTTTTCTAGGCTGGACGCTTTTTTATTATTATTCTAATACATAGGGAGATGGCGCTAGTTGTGTCGCGCGGATATTACCACCTTTTCTAAACTGTTTGTCTGTTTGCAGAAGTCAATTAGTTTCAAGGAAAAGTCGATGGTTTTGAATAGTTATACCTTTTTAAATACAATTGGCACAGCGACTATTATGTGCAGGAAAAAAACGACAAAAATTTGGCACAGGCGTATCGGCTAAAAACGCTTTTATACCCACGGTAAATCGACGATTCTTAAAAACAAATCCATCGGTTCTTAGGGCGTTATATTCAGCAATAAATTCTGACAAAAAATCTGTGACACTCGAAGGTTTCTGTTTTCCATGGTAAATGGCGATAACAAAAGGTTCAATTAAACAAGTTTCATAAAGTTTTCCAAGTATAGGCAAAAATTCGGTTTTAGAGCTTTTTGAAACAGTCATCCCATCAATAAAAATCCATAGAAATAATTTATCTGGAAGGTTGGTAATATCAATCCATGAAAATAGTTCTATTAATACTTCTTCTGTCCCGTTATATACAAAATTACCAGAACCGAGTGTTTGTATAAAATTCGTTCGTGGCGTATTTAAGGTAGTCGGACTACTTGCCGTGTGGACATACGATAGGGGTTTACTGGTTTGCACCGAGCGTCTAGCTAGCTTTCTTGATCAAGATTAACTGAAGAGACGCTAGATATAATCTCGGTAGAATTCACCTATAGATGACACGCACATCTACAGTCTATCTAGTTTTCCTGTTCTAAGTTATCTGTAAAGGGGCTAGACGTAAATTATCTAGCACATACCTACAGATCGCGACGACATCTGGAGTTTATCCAACTATACTAAAACATATTGTTCAGCGCTCCTTGCGCGCGAGATCACGGGCAAGACCTAACCTTACCTTCACAGTTTTTGTGCACTCATAAGAAAAGTGGCGTGTTAAAAAGTAGTGACAGTTATTACGAGATCGAGTGATATAGTACTATTAAATTTGAAGTTTCAGTGCAGTGATTGGAATCATGGATGAAGAAAAAAAGCGATCTGTAAATCCAGAGCGGGTAAAAAGACACCGTGCTGTAAAAGCCGATGGCGAGGAAATATTGAGAAAACGATCTCGTCGCCAACATCGTCAAAGTAAGGGATTATTTTGTGACAATTTCATAGATACGAAATTCACTTCACGTATTTGTTATCATAAAATTATGCTTACGTAAATGTTATTACATAAACGCCAACAATCACCGATAATTTAGTCATAGATAGTGCTCGTTTAACATTTTCTAACCTCTTTTTCAAATTATTAATTTACGTTATTTCCTGAAAATCATATCACATTATTAAAAGTTTTAATTATATTAAAGTCAGGTGCATTCGAGTCCTCAGAATCGAGATGCGAAGGATCTGGAATCTTCTGATGTCGACAAAAATAATTTCCAAGGGCCGATAAGATGGCCTTAGATGCTAGCTAGTTTGCACCTCGACAGTTTTATTATTCTCCGGCTGACCAAGCGCTAGCTAAGTTTACAGGACGAAGTATAGAAATCCTGTCCAACTCCTAGATAGCTTTTCTATCCAAAGGTTGGATACCGCGAAATTACACATAGTACGAGATCCTAACCAGCTTTCCATCTACATCTTGTACAGAAAACAGGTAAACTTGGTGTTATCTAGCTGATAACTAGTTTGAATTTCTACACGGGTTGAGCCTATATTAGATGGAACCATGGAGCCTTAGATTCAGGATATTATATTATAATATGCTATCAGCTAAGCACCAGACTTTATTGCAGCTCTTTACCGATTATTTAAAGTAGAAAATCAATGGCAAAAATCGTAAATTTAGTACTAGTGCATATGTAAACCCAACGAAAAATGCCTGCGTTGCAGTTTCAGTCAGAAAATTCTCGTACTTTTCGGTTAGATGTAGTTAAAAAAACATACCTTCCTGTAGATTGGATTTCAACGATTCTAACGCAATCATGAAACATATTGATAACTGGCAATTTCATTTACAATTTTTCAGTTGAAATTTCTGAAAATAAGGTAGCTGAGCAGATATGTTTATCGTGGAGATGCGGTCGGGTACGCTTGGCAACGCCGCTGCCTAATGACTATAATCATAGGTTATTTGGTACGCGTTTCTTGGGCTGGGCAAAGACGACGATTGCATTCATTCCGCGCATTTCGAAAACCTTTCTGGATTAATTAAAAATTGTCTCCTATATTGCTAGATGTATATGCGAAGGAGACAGTAAAATCTTCCCCGAGCTATTTTTTCGCCACAGTTGAGTTTTGGAATTAAAAAACGGAAGCGAGTGACTGCAGAATTCTGGGGTGTAATCAACTAGGCCAATCTTTTATTCGAGAGGTCAATTGTGGCTGAAAAAATGCGTCACTATTTTTCTTATGACTAAGCCGTGGAAAGTCATCTTAAATTGATATGAGCATGCGTTACATGTTATATTGTTCCATAATTTTATTTTTATAAAAGAATGGAACTTAAAACAGATACATTTATGAATCGTATTTTATTTTACTTTTTACATTATCATATAAATCAATACACATATTATTTTTCCGCAGTTTATACTGCATTTGTTTGCCGTTTTAGAATTTCGACAGCTCCCTTAATAACTTTCGGTGTTTTCGTGACGCGTGGTCGGCCTCCAATATCTTCACGGAGTAGCATAGTCACCGCATTCTCGCCTCCATCTTTATAAGATTTCTGAAGCATGTCCAGTGAAATGTTAGTTTTCGCCATTTTTGCTATCATCCCAACGGACACCCTTGGCCTCAAGTACTGCAAGCCAGCTTTGACCGTCTTTTCGGCATCAAGAGACTCGGTCGAGGCTCGCGCCAAGTACAGGCAACCGGCTTTACAGGACACAGCTCGCAGAGACTCTTTACCCGAGTCAACTCCTTACCCCCAAAAACGCTTACGTGTAAAAAACTACGCCAAGTACAGGAGTGCTGTGAATTTCTCTAACCAAAAGTATGGAAAAGCATATTATTGAGGCCAAGTACATGTTTTTCTACTATATGATCCAGCACTGGCCCATCATTTTAATTGTATTTTCAAAATTTCCTACAACGTTTTCGCTACTCTGTTACATTACTGCTGCTTCTCGTATTTAATTATGATTTACTGGTCATTTAATAATTAATAAAACTTTAGGTGATTCCTTATCGAGTACTACTTGGCGGGTCCGTGCATTTCTTAATATAAATTTGATGCAAAACCAGTGTCAACTTTCTATATAGAGAATATTAACAATAACTCGTAAAAATAATCACGGTAAAAGCTCAATAACAAACATATAGTATTAGAATACTATTAGTACGTGCAAAGTAAGAACTTTGGAATTCCTGGCACGGACCCGCCAGTAGTACTCGATAAGGAATCACCTAAAATTTGATTAATTATTAAATGACCATTAAACCATAATTAAATACGGGAAGCAGCAGTAATGTAACAGAGTAGCGAAAACATTATAGGAATTTTTGAAAATACAATTAAATTGATGGGCCAGTGCTGGATCATATAATAGAAAAACATGTAGTGACTCATGTACTTGGCTCCAATAATATGATTTCCATACTTTTTTTAGACGAATTCACAGCACTCCTGTACTTGGCATAGTTTTTTACACATAAGTGTTTTTGGGGGATATCACAAGTTTTTGTTGCTCAATGGGATATACAAGCTCTAAGCACCGAAATATATATTTTTACAGATGTAAGATGTAAATGCATTGAGATATCGTTAATCAGAAAAATATACTGTGTTGTAGAAAATGTTCAATGGCATATATGTAAGTCCATTTCCATCATGGAAATTTCTAAGTCCATTTTTTTAGAAATGCATAAATATATATACAAATTTAGAAAAAACGTAATCTTGAATGAATATAAACGTCGTTAATAGTGTCCAGCTTGTTGAAGCCGTGTGGTAAACACATAAGAGAGGAGAGTGTGCTAGATTATTTACGTACCTCAGGACGTGCGAACAACAGAGAGGATACTATAGTTTGAGCGAAACGCCAAAGCATCGCTCGTTGCACACTTTTCTAGACACCCTGGACTTCCACGTTCGACACCTAGATACAGGAAACTATGGAGAGAAGCACCTGGACACGTTGAACTTCCACGTCCGACACCTAGATAGAGGAAACTGCGGAGAGGAACACCTGGACATCCAATATCTCTAAAAAATTGTCACCTAAAATACGAGGAACTATACAAAACACACGCATACGTATACCCATACACATGCGCTCCACATGAATGCTATCAAAGGCGTTAATAATTCTATACTATTGAGAAAGCAGCCTTATACTAACTGGAAATTCGGTGTGAATGGTAGCTTCACGTACAAAGTATATTTGATTGTGTTGTGTATTCGTAAATTTCCAACACCATTCAGAGTACAAATAGGTAAAGAAGGCAAAGCAGTCAGCGCCATCTGTCGTGTAAAAAAGTAGATGGACGTGCAATGACGACGACGACGACGACGACGGAACTGAAATAAAATCCTCTCACTCGCCATGTTGATACGCCCTGGCCTCGTACACTAATGTTATTAAACTTGGTGGCAATCGATTCAGAACCCTGGATTCCTATAGTCAAAGTATCAATAACTTTTTCTCACACATAGCCGTTCATAAGATATTTGAGGCCAAACACAGGTACATACAAGAGTTGACTCGGGTAAAGAGTCTTTGCGAGCTGTGCCCTATACAGCCGGTTGCCTGTACTTGGCGCGAAACTCGACCGAGTCTCTTGATAGATCAGCTGTCGCCCGAGTACGGAAGAAACCTCATCTTTCCGCAGTCTGCCGGACACCCGCGTCCTCACACGCGGACTCCCCGCGACACACTCCTCTCTCTCTCTCTCTCTCTGCCTACCGCTCTTCGCGGTAGGTCAACAATCAAAACAGTCCTCCTCTCCGGCGCCTTCCTCGTGGACCCGCAAACCGTAGTCGGTCGAAGTTCCCGGGGTACCGGCAGTGCGTCCCGGCGGTTGGGCACCCCTTGCGTGCGGGGTCTCAACCCAAAAGGGCCCCGTGCCTCCGCCGCCGTCCACTATTTTCCTCCGTTCCCTCCACTCAAGCCTCGGCTATGAACTCTTTAGATGGAGGCCGGCGGCACCGCCGTGCTCTCGGCAGTGCGCGGAGATGCGGGGCTTTTGTAGTGTGTCGTCCTGACGCCAGTTACAACACATATTAATATTTTCCATTATTCAGTTTCTATGTTACAGCAAATCGCATTGAGATCGCATTTTTAAAAAATTGGAGTTCCAGTTCTCAATGCAGAACCATAGATCATCCATAATAATAGGTGTGTATAAAGTAATTCGAAATGAAGTTAGAGTTTATCAAACATTAACAGTTTTTAAATATAAATGATTAAATATAAAACTTACCTTTCGATAGGTACAGAAATTCATCTTTAAATCCTTGGCGGTGGAAGTTCGGAAAATGCCTCAGAGATGTCGCTGTACGTCTGCTGTTGTGACGAATTCAGTTCGACTGAGCGTCGTCGCTACTGCCTCTCAGTCGCTCGGTATCGTAGAGCTCCTTGTTACCTGAGTTGATAACGCGAAATTCAAGGCGCAATTCATAGTAACCCTTAATCTTCGAAGTACTCAGCCAGAGTTATTGCCTTTACTTATACGTAAGATGTAAGACCCCCGTTGCTTTATAACATTGGCATACTAATACTTTGTATACCTTCTCCTTTTGTATTAAAGACCCTTTTCTTTGTAAGCAGCAATAAATAAAGGAAACACTTCTGGGGGCCCCTCGCAATAAGACTCAAGGGTCGTACTGACCCAGCGTGCGTGCTCGCGCGCTGGTTAGCATGAGCTAGCGGGGCCTGTTTTTTGTCAACCATATCTGGCAACCAAGTGGGTCCTTTCGCTGACTTGTCTTTTGCGAAGGAATATCTCAAGAAACTTTTCCACACTTTCACCTTTTCCCTCCCAAAAAATTCCCCGTGACAAGAAAACGACTCGCCACGCTTAAAAGGGATTCTTCTTCAGGGAGTGCTGACTTAGCTTCAAAGGAGTGAATTTGTATACTCACGGCACTGCTCCAGTTTCTTTCATCATCCAATACGCGTACAGTCAGTCTTTTTCTTGTGCGCACATTAGTTTAATATAAACTTTATTTTAATTCAGTATAAATTAACTCCTTTGTGCATATCATTTCAAACTTCCCGGTCCCCTTGCGCTATTTCCATAGCCAATATAGCGGTGAATCCCTGATGAAACTCACGGTCCTGAACGGCCAATCAGCGAGGGACTTCAAGGTAGTTGAAGGTAGTTCAACCCTCCAGGACGTAACAATGCGGAACACATAATCACGTACCACTCTTGGTCACAGGTATTTATGGACCAGGTTTTCACCATAGAACGAAACAACCAATTACATTTTTAATTTCAAGGGAAAGTTATTAGCATGATGGATTCTTTCTATAAATCCTAGTTTGTTCAAAATATAACCGATGTCTCAAATTATTTATGGGATAATTTTTAATATTAACCAACTTACGTTTATCGTAAAGCACGCTGAAGATTATTGTAATGTGACAAAATTTGAGAGCATTTTTACGTGCTCCAAAGCATTATAGGTGTATTCGAAAATGAGCAGAGAGCGCTGTGTTTCGATAAAATGCATGCAATAAACAAAAAAGGCACGACGCACTATGCGCTCTCGGCTCATTTTCGAATACATAGTTCAAATATAGTGCCCCGGAGCACGTAAAACCGCTGGCACGAACGGACCCAACTGGTTTGCCTGGCTACCTACACTTTCTGCACTTTTCAAACAGGGAAGTTCTCATTGGTTACTAAAAAATATCATCTAATGAGACTTTACATTTTTTGAAAAGTGCAGAAAGTGTAGGTAACGAGAACAGACCTATTCTGTCTTCCCAGAGATTAATCATATTAACCCGTACGTCTAGTTCATCAGACTCCCGATTGGCTGAATCTTTAATGGCAGAATGATCTCGATCAATCAGAGATCTGGGAGGTCGTTTGTGTAACCAAATGCAGTGAAAATGTTAAAAGTGAATAGCTCTTAGCCAATCGTTGTGCTTGACTTCTTTTAACTCTAACACGCGATTGGCTAACAGCTATTCACTTTTAAAATTTTCACTACATTGAGTTATACAATCGATCCCATAATCTGCATTCAAATTGTAGGAATTATCTGTTCCACATGAATAGGCACTTTTGCTTTTAGTTAATTTCTGTTTTCTTCGACGCGGTTCAATGCATAAACTCGGTTTAACTGTGTTATTAGCCAATTAGGCACTTGTATTTTGAAGATAAGCGGAGTTTATGCATTGAACCGCATTGATGAAGACGAGCATAAGAGCTTAATCGAATAAGCCAATCAGAATTTAGTATGGCCCGTGGTCTCTTTAAACAACCTGGAAAACCACAGCGTACAGAGCATTGAGTTGCAAACATCATATATCAGTTCTAAAGACCCTTGCTCATTGGTTAATGCTATCTACTCGTTGCCCTATGTCTTCGGTCTGAATCACGGTCTTGTATACAGGGGGTCCATTGTGTAACCTAAATTTCGTGAAAATACGACAAGCGTAAAGTTGTTAGATGGAGAAGGTGAGAAAGTAATAACTCCGAAATTGGCTTGTAACTGGAATTATAGTCCGAGACAGCACGCGACCTTCCCATTTCGATGCATAAACTTTTCTCGAAATGCGTAGCTTTTCTTTCATCGAAAAATTTGAAACTAAACAGCACGCCCGAATCTCCGGAACTACAAATAGAATATTAAACGTCGTAAAACATGAAATTTAGAACTCAAGTTCACAAGGTATAGTCGATCACAGCGACACGCGGTGGACGTGTCATAAATTACGAAACTGCTTCAAATTAAATGCCGCTCCTTACCAGTGAAATTCATCGTATTAGCAAGACCTGCATGTAAGACTGTGGTCTGAATCAGGTCGTAAGGAGCGCTGAGCAGATATTATTTATGAATTATGATTCTTTTCGCAAAAACTTAATAATATTAAGGGCTAGTTTTCCTTGCATTCTAGTTTGAATAGAGCATATGTAAATCAACCAATCAAGTTGCCATACAATAAATTCGATACGGAAAACAGATTCTTGACCAAACCAGAAGATGCTATGCAAGTCTGCGTCTACCTTTCAGATCCAAACAACTTTCTGGTTTGCTAATTAAAAAAAAGAGTTCATAAAATATTTTAATTATATCTACTATTTACGATCATCATAAAATTCCGCTTCGATTGAGCCCTGCCGTGCTAAGAAGTAAAGTAATACAGCGGCCAATTTCACGCTTCTACATGCATTAGCCCCAGCAACGATGAGCATATGATTTTTTAGATTTTTCAACGATCGAGCTCTTACTGAATCTAATTAACAAAAAATTAAACTTTCTGCGGCCAACTTAACGGTTGAAATTTTATTCTTGATTGTCTTAAAAAATGCTGATCATCAATTAACACTAAAAAATGACCAATTTAAAAGCCAAGAAAAATTTTAATAAGTAGATGTTGCAGGGCTACTTGACATAGGTTTCTACATATCTGAATCGCAAAGCACAGAATACACGGGCATGTTAAGTCTATTTATATTCAGTTAAAGATAATATCATTGTGCATGCACAGCGTAAATCCATGGCGTGACATAAACGTGATTCCACGGAAGGCAGTATTTACCTGTTCGGTCAACGGAAACTGAATAAATAATACTCGGTTGGTAAGAATTTCCGACTCAGAAAAGTTCTACCGGTAATTATTACCAATTGTATAAGCTTCTTATTTGCTGATCGCTGTCATTTTTTAAAGTGAAAGTGCATGTGTCCGAATCATCTTATATTCGAAACGTTATTCGACCGAATATTCAATGTTCGGAACATAACGTCCAGCTACTAAGGAACACATTCTATTCGTCCAAGATTGTGGATTGTGGAATTAGCTGAATAATGATTCGGACGAGCAACGTTTCGGACATATGGGAATCGTGCTTTTGGGGATTCGTTAAAATAACAGCGACCCTTGAAATACATTGAACGTATTCGTATAGTTTACTGATACGCATATATATAAATATACAACACACGTATTTCATTTTTCAACTTGACTCCGATGGAAACATAGTCAATGATGAAAAAGATCTTCAAGTTTATACTATAGGGCTAATCTCAATTTCAAATTTGTAGAGTATTTTATTTAGTCGAATATGGAATCGCCGAAAAATAGTCTCGAGGATATGTGTGTAACAGGTTCTATAATTATGAGTGAAGGGTTATATGAAATCCATGTATTGAGTCAATTTCATTTATGCATTATATAAAACAAATAAGAAAGGCTGTATATCCCAAAGTACCAGTACAGAGAGAGCTAGGTAAGTATAATCATCTGGTACCTCATACAAATTGACAAAGAAGTTATTACGGATAGATGGAGACTGATTGTGTACCGCTATTTGACGCAATAACAATGAGAAACAACGTGTCCATGGTTAAAGAGGATTTCGTGAAAGTAACAATAATAAAAATAATATAATTATATCAGGTTTTTTTTCTCAGTGATTTTGCGTTTCTTTTACAATAAAAAAAATCGCTATTCGACAATTATTAACGGCATACAAAACATCAGAGAACGAGAGTTCAAAAAATGCAGAGAAATGTAACAATAGAAACAACTGAATCAACGACAATGCAAACAGGAAAGGACTGGCAATTTTCTTTCGCCCCTCCCCCCTTTCTCTCTCTCTCTCTCTCTCTCTCTCTCTCTCTCTCTCTCTCTCTCTCTCTCTCTCTCTATCTATCTATCTATCTCTGCCTTATTCATTAACATATATGCGAACGCAGTCAAATGCTATGGTGTGTCTATTGCGCTTGGTGGCTTTATTCTGACGGCACTGTATAATATGTATAATTAACATCGGCATATTAAAACTGTACAGACAAGTGTTGACATTTGGATCGCGTGTAACGCAGTTCAATTTGCCTTAAAATACGAAAACGTAAGGCGGTGAAAAGCCATCAAATTCACAATCTATTTTTCTCATTCTGTTACTCATTTATTCATTGTTCAGTCAATTACTCATTCATTCATTCACTCTTACTGCGGCTTGCTCTTAATAATTCTCTCTTTTTCTCTCACAATTTGCTCACTCCAATAATCATAATAATAATAAAATGTTATAATAATAGCAATAATAATAATAACATAATACGTACATTTAATTCACCTTTTACTCTCATTTTTCCAGATTTTTTCTCCCAAAAACTGTTATCGTATCACACAGCGCATATTAAAGGACCATATTGCTGACGTAACTAATTACTGGTGCACGGCAAATGATTATAAATATATATATATATATGTATGTATGTACATATATTTTTTAAGAATGGCAGTTTCGAGAACATGATAGTTTTAAAAGGACAGTCCTCATAGCCTTTTGGTGTATAAAGTGTAAGCGAGGATCATAAAGCGAGCTTTACACTGAATTTTTCAAAATTGTTTAATGCTAGGCACTCGGCGCTGTGATGAGTTTGGTAATAGCAAGGCTAGGTTACGTTATGTTATCTTAGTTTAAAACTCCAACGTTAAATATACCAAGGTTTACTTTTTTTTCCATATTGTTAGATAAAACATGTTAGTGTGCCGTTGAAAATTCCGCATAATAGGCAATGTCCTTGTAACTGCCCCTTGACAAGTGTGTATATATAAATATATATATACACACACACACACACACACACACACACATATAAAATATATTTATTTATCTCTATACATCTGTGCCAATGTAGCACAGTAACGACAAACATTTACCTATTATAACATGTATAGAGCTGTAACGGATAAGTTTTTCGCAATGAAAATAAAGCTCAGCAAAAGGGACGTCAGCAACATTTTATTGGGAAAATCTAATTTTATTACTGCCCTTCAAAAAATACATTTTTTCAAATAAAAAAATCTGGAATATCTCCTTTTCGACGATGTGCCATTTTTACATGTTGAACCACTCATTGTAAAGACTGTAAATTATTGATATTTCATGGCATTTCCTCAGCTCCTTTATGTCTCAATATGTTCGGCAATTATTTTTCTTTGATGACTCCCTGTACTAAATAAAAACAAAAAATTCTATGGCCATAAGACTGCCGTTCGATAATTGCAAACCGCGGAAAAATTATTATTGCACTGGAGCTTAGATTAAGTCGTTGCAACTATATCTCATGTATGCGTATATGTTCTATATATTACGATATACATAAATATGCATGTGCATATCCTGTCATGTTTTATTTTTATAATTAGTCGAGATTAGTCCTCGTCGCGGTTCTTAGGTCAGAATCCTCGTACGCGTAATACCTTTAAAATTTTCTTTTGGTATCCTTCCCTCTAATATATTTATATATATACATATACAAATTAGTGAAGACGAACCGAGCAGTCGCACTCCTACGGATCATTTTAACTACACCAATCGTTCAAATGATATAAATCATTCGAGTTAATTCGCCGTTGCATTCGGTGAAGAGAATCATAACATTTTTCTTCTAAATATCAATAGCTTGCATAATCGTTTCGTTATACTTTGTTCGTTATAGGTTTACGAGACTGTTCGTTCTCCACGTTCTCTAATGGTCTTCATTCGTGTATTTTGTACAAGCGTCTAGCGTCGAACATCTTATATATCAATTCAATTCATTCATACTCAACGGTACGATCTTGTTAAGATTCTACCGTTCATTTATTCATTTTCTCTCATCATACGTACAGCCTTTCTTTATCTTGCACACGTCACACAAGACATCCGCTCGCTCTTGATACATGGGACACATTGTTCATATGCGCACAGAAACACACTATTAATATTTTTAACATTACTTAGGTGCGCTTCTCTTTATGTATAAGTATACCTACACGAGTATGTACATAACGTCGTATATATATTGTATCGTATGTATACATAGGTATAGCTCGAAAGATGAGACAGAAAAACAAGGTCAGACTGTGAAATTTAGCCATGTAATCTTGTCATAGAAGTGGAACGAGGATGGTATTTAATTTTTTCGCAACGAGATATTAATTATTTAAATAATTTTATTAACGATACTCGAACGTGTGCCTCAAGCTGTCTGAAGAAGGGAGGACAGGCTCTGGATCATGGGGTGGAGTGCATGCTAAGAAAAACTGAGGATCTTTAAAGAAACAAGTGAAAACAAATTTGGATCTATCGAATCCAATAACATAAATAACTAAGAAAGGAATAAATATATCTAGATTCGACGTAGCGAGTCCCCATTAATTCCGCCATGGGCTTTGGGACCCGCCCCTGGCCTGTTCTCTCAATCCTATCTCACTTTTAAAAGTGGAAAGTCAGGGATAAGACATGAGGTCAATTGATGGATGAACGAATAATATACATATGTATATAACAAAGGAGATAAAGTTGCGGTAAATAATGAAACGCGCTTGAAACAAAGGAAAACTCAGGGCCTCGCGACACAACGTCGAATTAATAAATTATGGCTCTCCTTGAAACTGTGTGATCTTAAAGGTATAAAAGATTTAAAAAAAGAAGAAAGATAATTTCTTTGTATAATTGTTCCTTGAAAAATTGTTAACCGCGATTCTTAAACAAGGTACTCGAAAGATTCCGGATCCGGCTCCTTTCTCCCTGACTTATTTCTCTATAGTTTTTGCCGTCTTGCAAAATTGACGCGATTATCCTGGATAACACGACATTAATTAACGACACGAGCAGGTCTAACGAAAACGCACGAAGGCTGAGAAGGGCCGAGTCTCGAATATGGCCGTATGACGTGCTATCAGTTGTCACACGACCAATTTGATATGCACTTAGTGTGGGACTTTGGGTTCGTTTCCAGTGGCTTAGGATTTAAGTACACCGCATCCGGGCAGTCCTGAGGCCGTGCCACTAGGAGGCCGAGCTGTACCAGCCATTGGTCGCGGCCTTATTGGTAGGATGGTAAAGATGAAAACCAGCTCCAGTTGCCGGATGATGGTAGAACTGTGGCTGTTCCAGACCGGCCGAAGCGTACGCTGCGGCAGCATCCAGTGCACTAGGATGCACTGCAGCTGGATACACCTGAGGCTTCAGTGGCAACGGCTGAGCCGGTTCATACTGGTGTCTCAACACAGGTTCCCCATAGACTGAACTCTCATATGAACTTACGACACTAGCGGAATGGAGCTGCTGCTGCTGTTGCTGTTGTTTGTCGCGTGGTGATACTGAACTTGGTGGTGTCATGGCGGAATGATAATCTACACCGTATGCACCCGCAGCTGCCGAATAAGATGAGACTAAACTCGTGAACGCATCGGCTGCGCTGCTTGTAGCCACTTTAGCTGGCCCCGCGTGACCGGATAGAACAAACTGGTGCTCGCCATAGGTAGAAGAGCCTTCGGAGCCTGGTGGAGTCGGCAAAGGTCCTGCTTGAGCAGCATCTCCACCGCCACCATAATAGGTCGTGCCGGAACCGGACGAAGGTGTCCGAGTACCGGCAGAAGCTATACCATGTACGTTAGCGCGTATGACACTTTCGCGATTAGCCGCATACAATTGGCGCAACAGTGCTGAGGCTGGTAGAGGTGCCGCCGTCGCATTTCCAGGACTCTGCTGAGGATTTAAATGTCCCCCCAGGTGATGATGCGCTCCTATCCACTGTATCGTACTCCGTTGCTGCTGCTGTTTCAATAGTGCGTCCGTACTAAAGTCTGTGGGTTGATGCAGCGCTGGTGAATCCGACTTGCCTAATTGTGCACCAGGTAGATGCTTAGACATTGCCTGTTCTAAGTCCTTGACGGAAGCACCGGTACCTGGAACAGCGGACTCCTGTGCTTCGCTAGGCTGGGTTTCAGTTCTGCGAGCTTTTGGGCTTGATGAATTTCTTAAGTTGGGTTCAGCAGATGGTACTGAGTGGCTAGAGGAGGCTGGACTCAAAACATGTCCTCTCGCACCAGCGTTCTTTGAGTGCGGAGTATCGTCCTCCTCCTCCTCCTCCTCTTCCTCGCCAGAACTATTCTCCTCTTCCTGAACGAATTTTCGCTTATGTCCACGCAACTTGGTCGCCAGACTATTAACGTTCGTCACATTTGCAGATTGTGGTTCCTGCTGCAACTGGGCTACATTTTCATGATGTCGGCCACCGCGCGGCTCGCCCTCTGACCCAGGCGTGTCTTCACGATCCTCTGGAGGTGAACGATGTGGTCTCTCAGGATGCTGATTCGTTGGACCGCCGCTGCTACGACCTTCTGTAATTAAAAGTATAACAGTACTATTAAAGAAAAGTTATTAACTCTTCCAGGTATTTTCTGTCCAGAGTCAGTGACCCTCAACTCCTTTCACACTTCTCTATCTCATCACTGGTCATCACTCCCCCTCGTTTCTCCTGGTTACTACTCGGTCTACTCGATACTCTATCTCGAGAACACTCTCCGATCCGCTCTACTCGTGAAACGGTTGGAGAGCGTGTCCAAGCGGGAATGCCGCTCTGGTGCCCGAAACGACGGTCGCCACGCTTTTACAGGCAGAAATACGGATTAGTCTGCGCACGGTTACGGTAGCGAGTATGTGGAAGGGTTGGTAAGAGGCGTGCGGCCGGTACATACAGCATCCTTATTTGTATAATTAGTATTGACGACATGAATCCTCGTACGGGCACCGAGTCCGACGCTCTTTCGAAACGTTCTTTCACCGCACCGAGTAATATATTTAGTAAGATTGTCAGGAAGACGGTCCATCTTACAGACCATGTACCTTACTATCCAAGATAATTACATACGAGGAGATGATGTGCATACGTCACTACTTTTAGATCTTTGGAACCAATACCACGGAATACTGCGTCCCCATGAAGAATGTTTATCCACGATTAGTTCCAAAACAGGTGCGTTGATTACGGTGAAACCATGAAATTTTACTTCAACGGAATTTTTTAAGTGATTCTTCTATTTTCTTGGATGCTAATTAATATTTTGCTGTGCTTTCGCTTTTTTGCCTTCATCTTTTATTCTTCTTTCTATAGGAAACAATATTTACCTCCTCGATCCGCATCGGGCGATCCATTCTCTGGATCATTACCAGCAGCGTCTTCTCTTTTGACACCAGTAACGCCATCTTCCAATTGACAACAGTCCATTATCAGATTCTCGTATTCTCTGCCACTGTAAAAGCAATAGAAACTATTACAGTATATGGAATTGACCGAAAGAGAAGTGACCTTCTGGTACACTGATATTGTTAAAATATTAATTAGGAATAGTAAACTTTTGATTTTAATAAAAAATAATTATACTATAATATAAAATAAAGATAATCAGTTGAAAATTAACACATAACTATTAAACTAGGTTTGCTATGAGTTCGTTAAAGTTTTAAGGCGCATCATTAACCTGAGAACGTTAATGAATCTCTGTCATTTTGAATTTTGAATTTAGAAACTCCAAAAACCTAAATAATAAAATCATAATACATTGGTGGCACATAAAGTTGATTTTCGTTACACTGCGAAGGGGTTAAAATAATGACCGTACGTCTTACTGCACGTTGGTAAAGTGTGAACAAAACCAGTGTCCTCCTAAGGGAGTCCTCTCATTGTCAATTAAGTCAGTAACAAAGCAGTATACATATTACACTCTTATATACAGTATATAATTACAGTCTTAAAAGCAAATTCAATGATCCATTAAAGGATACTGGCAAGAGTTCCACTCAATGTACCACTGAGAATGACAAAAAGATTAAACTGCCAGATTAACAACCAAGTGCAGTAACAACTGCAGGTTAAGATTCCTTAATTAATCCAGCATAACCATATAGAACGATACTTTTCCATAATGGATGAGTGGGCACGATCAGCGTTCGCAGCAAAACACGTGAGATCCTTTATTTGCCATTTATTTCTTTAGCTTGATAAACTCACCTGATCACATAATTCACACAAATAATATTCTGCTCCTCGGCGTTTTTCGAGTTGCAGACGACGGTCGCGCATGTCTGCAACCACGTGTAGCCGCCGCTCTTATTCATCATTCTGTAGTAGTGTGTGAGTACCTGGCCCTTGTGGATCACTGGAAAGAGATAAGGATCCATCTTGATCAAAATCAAAAGTGTGCGCGGAGAATCTAAAATCTAAAAGCTAAGCCAGTCATCCTCTGACCTTTAGACCCTCACTGCATGGTAAATAATACAGAAATATTATACGACACCATATAGAGTTTTCAAAATTTAATACTAACATTCTAGAAGCTCTAAACGACGAGTTTCTCTTCTTGTGTGTTCTTTCGACATGCTACGAGGATGATAAGAACCATAAAATGATCCATACAAGAAGGCATGTACTCAAGTATCGAGTGGCTATCCGAATACAGAGAGAAGTCCGTAAAGTTTTTCAGAAGTCAGGAAGAGAATTTGCAAAGGTAAAATGATCTCTGTATGTATATCTGGTAGAGATATAGGTATACGGGTGAGCGATGACGGCTGGGGTGACTTCAGAAGGGGATGGAGGATCCTGGAGGGTCTGAGGCCAAAGGGAACTCGGTGCGGGAGGTAACAACTCGCTGGAGATGCCGCATCCGGCGTAACGTGCTCTCTGCATACCAAATACCTAATCCTGCTTGTATCCGCGGCGTAACTGAGTCAGTGAGTGCGCTACTCACGTGCACAGAGAAGCTCCGCTTGGAGAAGCGGGCACAAGGGGAGAGGAGAGAGTGAAAGGGAAAGAGGGAGAAAGGTAGTCACAGTAAAATGAAGAGGGAATAGGCTGGAACGCGCGAGTATTCGAATGGGACCCAGAGAGAAGAAAAAAGGAATGACCCGCCGCCATACGGAGTTTACGAGCAGAAACGTTTACAATATCAAATATTTGAGAATTTACGAGGTGGTATTATCGCTTAGGTATACGAGGGTGACATGGGTTGATATGTGGGACTGATGGAGGGGAAATATTCTTACACGTTGTTCCTCAACGAGGATTGGTACTTACAGTCCACGTGCGATTTTCGAAGCCGATTTGCATCCTCTCCGTGACACAGAGCGTACAGATTCTTTCCTGTTAATTCGTCTGCCGTATAGTCCAGTAAATCAGACACCCTGTGAATTTTTAATTAATCACTATTTACGTAGGACAGAACTCGTTTTTACCAAGAGGATTAATGCTTATGTGCATTCGTTAATCCTGGGTCAGTTATTGAAACTCAATTACGGGTATCGTTTTTACGATGGCTCTTACTCACTTTGGTTCACAATGGGCTATCCGGAAGTCGAAGTTTATACGTGTGACGAACATATCCGTTTCCAATCTGATCTCGTGCACACTTGGTGGTGGAAGTGCTATGGCTAAGCCGACCATCCCCATGAGAGGCGGTGCGGATTTTCTTGTGTGACTGAAGGTGTACTGCGGTCTTAGGCGGCACAGAAGTAGAACGACCTAAACCATCATATTGATATAGAAGTTGTCTACTGCAATCGCAGACTCTTCCAATGAGACTGCTTATCGGGAGCAAACAGTTTAGATTCTGCGGAAAAGGATAGATTTATATAAACTTACGCGATAGCCAGAGGACTTGAAGTGACATCCCCTCTTGGTAAGAGTGGATTTCATCCTCACGCAAAATGCCCTATCAAATCCTTTGTAAAGTCCACTGGAAGTCAGTGACATCACCGAGGAGACTGAAATTACAGGAATAGAGAAGGTTATGAATAATTACATTCGGTCTCAGGTTAATAAATATAAGTTTTATCGTTAAATGCGTAATGTCCCATGTCTAATAATAATGTACACATTCGAATATGGTTGTATGTACCAGAAGGGATGTAGTCAGGGTATAGCAAATCGTAGGGGCCACGTTACGTAGCATCATGGGGTACGTGCTAGGTGGTCCTACTGCAAGTTGTGGTGGTGCTGGTGATGGTCGCGGAATAACAATCGGGAAATCGCGGCTGCTGCATACGTATGCGACCCCCGTTCAACGCCAGAACTCGGTGAGGCCGGGTCGGGCCGGGCCAGGGTAGGACGGCCGTGAACCGGAATGGCGACCGGTAGTAGTAAGGCGCGAGAGAGCCAACCCTCTTTCCAACCCCGTCACGAGCGTTCCAGGCCACGTGGCACGTCCGTCGGCCGACGTCGGTGTCGGCAGCGGCCGACGCACGTCCACCAACCTCCTCACGTGATCATACCTACGACCTTCTTCCTTACCCTCTAGACTTGGCCTGGTCACGGATTCCAGGTTAGGCGTCCTGGCATACCATTCATGTGAGTTCTGGTCTTGGTATTCATGGTAGAGGTTGGATACGCTAGGATATTATTTGGGATCGCTTCCTTCCTCTCTTTTCTTACTCTTATCGATGGTTTCGCGCGATTTTCCTCTTTTGGTCTCATGGATTATCTGAGATGTGGCTATACAAATTTGACTGGATCATTCATTTTCTCAAAGATTTTAGTGCATGAAGATGATGCCAGGTGTCGCTATACGCATAGTATCATATTCCGAGGACATTTGTGCGGTACCACTTAGAACGAACAATTTGATGAGAATATCGCTATAATATTATTAATGGCTTATAATTCAGCGATTAATGAAGAATAAAATGAATCGGTCTTACCATCTGGGTTAGCCGTAGAGGAGGATCCGTGTTCTTCCGAGGCCGCACTGCTCGGGGAGGCAAGTCCTGAACTAGAAGAATGAGGCCCGGATGATCCGGTAGAGGAAGTAAGGCCCAAACCCAGTTGCTCAGCGACTTCGGCATGATCTTGTTGATGCACGTAATCGAAAACACTGGAACCAGTCATCTCCACCTGAAACAATCATAGAAAACTTCGTAAACCTCGTATAACGTAACCCCATAGACTACGCGTATCTAAGACTTAAGATCCATCAAGTTTATTGTATCCCATTTGGAAATTTATTATACACATCTGTTATATATTATATTTACTAAAAACGTACATTCAAATATTCAAGTCCGAGAAATTCGTGACCCCCATATTTTCCAATTCGACGAAGGTGTCGAGCACCTGAGATTACTTTTAAAGAAGCCAAAAAGGGGCCGTACGTCGGTTAACGGACTAGGTATGTACGTAAGTTTCTCGACCACGTACTTCGACTCTTCTTTAATTTATTCTACAGACGCTTTTCTATGGTGACGCGTGCAAGCCTATAACGTCCGCTTGCTCGGTCATCGAGCACTCGTTCCATAGTCCTACAGTCGTTCTATGGTTTATGCTTATGCTTAAACTATACAGCGACATAGAGGTACATATATATTGTAGCAATAGAAGGTTGCCAATGATAGGGACTCTATTTTACGTGGAAAGGAATAGAGTAGGAGTAGAACCTCGTGAGACCGTGGAAGCAGGGCGTTACTCAATAAGCCAGTGCGAGCATCGAATATGCAATTATTTCTCTGGCGACGACCACGAAGACGTCGTCGGCGTCTTCGGTCGACTCGACATCAAGAATTCCAGATGAGTAATCGACGATTATAGATAGCCTGCCGGTCAATGGCGATGTAACCAGACGATCGAACGAAACCGATTGCGCTTTCGTTCTGGATGACACGACCTGTCCTTTTGTCCAGCTTTCTTTTATCTTAAATATTTTATATTATTACCCTTTGTAGATCATCGGTCACTTTGAAGTACCTACTTGCTACTAATTCTGAGAATATTGGATCTTTTATAAAAAATTTCTGATAATTCAATAAACTTTGTAAGACGTTATTTTGTCTCTATTAAGGATTCTTTCGAGTAAAATGTATAATAATGGTATTGAGGATAGTCAAAGAGCTGATAACGAGTTATAAAAAGGATAGTAACGCGTAGGAGATTTAGTCAAATCCATAGGAAGGCATGTCGTAGTAACCAGGGAAGGTACGGCAGCCATGTTTGTGGCAACGAGGACGCCGCCAGTTTCCAGAATCTCCGAAACACCCTATTGATTGCCAGTGGAAGAGGAGGTAGCTCCATCCTCTTCCCCGACCACCTTCACCCGGGGCATTAGGAATGGCGAACACGCCGCCGTGCAGAGGCTACGTGAGCGGCATGCGACCTAGGCCCTCCTCCTCTTCCTGATCCTCCTCTGCTTCCTCCTTCTCCTCGTCCTAGTATTCCTCCACCAGCAGCAGTGGCACCAACACCACCATCACCGTTACCAGCACCAGCACCAGCAGCACCACCATCGCCGGTAGCACCACCATCATCACCATCCTCCCAGGCTGTGTCGTGTCCGTTGCCAACCAGCCAGTATGGCCGCCAGCTCGCGCAACCTTCTTCTCTTTTCCTCCCTTGACCTCCTCCTCCTCCTCCTCCTCCTCCTCCTCCTCCTCCTCCTCCTCCTCTTCCTTCTCTCTACCTTCTCTTTTATCTTCTCCACCTTCTTTTTCCTAGCCGCCTACACCTTCTTCACCTTTCTAGACTCCACCTTCCACTCGTTCGCTTATAGGTTCTACCCTCAGCAAGCATGCACTGCTGTCTCATGCGACTTTGCGTCGTTTCCCTGTCTCTACTGCTCACGTTCTGTTTCTGTCTTTCTCTGTCTCTCTGGATTCTTGGTATCTACCAAGGGATATGTGTAGGTACTATATACTATGAGTGAACCTGCCCACGGGGGTGGGCACAACTCAGTTGGATGACATATAGAAACTCACCTGGGAAAGACCAAGGTAGATGGAAACGGTCTCGGAAATGTACAGGAATCGTCCATCAGCCGCGACCGCCATCGCGAAACCGTCTAACGACTGAAATACAGTTTTAACGAATTTTTACATTGGCTTATACTATACAGAATTTTTATGTTTTGCCATACGTGCCTATATTACTAGTTAGCCCTGATCAGTACTTCTCATGAGAATGATGTTTTGAATATTATCATTTACTGATCAATCGCTGACATGTTCGTCGTTCAAAATTATATATTTATATAGCGAGTCTCCGCGAATTCTCAAATAACTTTTTAGACTGGACAGATGCAATCCATATAAGCAAGAACATTTTTTTCCCTCCAAAAACAGAAGTAGTACTTAAAATGCTCACCTGAAGGATATGAGTACCTTGGTGCTGTTCGAATATATCCACCGCCAATGATGCCGGTGACCTAACACGATTGGCCCCTAAAACAAACAAAAGAAACACCATAAAATATCAATATCGATGCTATGGAAAACAATAGTACAGTGTCGTCTATATACATATAAGTCCACTAAAGAAACATTCTAACCCTAACAAACCTTTCCTAGTTACGGGTTGATATACAGAGAATTTGGTTTATTCTAGAGCCATATGAATCAGACGTCAACCATAGAAAACCCATAGAGTCTAGGACTCTTCCATACGTATATAATACGAACCCCTTTTGGCTTTCTTTTCTCCCTCGTTTGGCAAACAAGACGCGGGTTCCTTCCTTCGTAATAGTAATCCTGCTACCCTCGTCCGCTCAGGACTCCCTTAATGAAAGACTTAGAAGACTCGATCAAACTCGGCTATCCGCGCCGCTTAATCTGCTAAGTCCGCCGGGATGAGAACCGGCCAACCAACTAACCACCTAAACCACCTAAATCATCCAACTGGCCAACCAGCAACCCTTAACCAATACAGTACAGTCAATTCCTTATATATAGTGTCCACTCGTATGTACCTTCTATTAGATTCATGAATTCGAGGGACCCTCGGTCTTTCCCATTTTCGGTCAACAATTCTCTATGTACATTCCTACGGGATAATCCCATCGGACTGGACCTTGACGAGCCTTTGTTCCCGTTTCTCTTGATTTCACTTTTATTCAAGAAATTATTCCAGATCATGATGTGGTCATCAATTCTGTATAGAAAAGGGTGGAATAGCAAAAGGTTCTTGATTCGCTTTATCTTTTCAAATTTACCGCCATTTTCAGTTCGCTTATACATTTTTGGGTTACGGATGGCTGTGCCGAGGATGAATGACGAAGTAGAACAAGTTGAAGCGAGATAAAATAAAGACTGGCAAAAGGGGGGAGCTAAGGAACGGTAAGGAGGCAAAATTAAAGGACGGAATCCTAAGGTTCAGGCAGTTCGTTATATCGGCATGGGTAGTGCCGTCGGTCAAAGCAGCCCTTCGATAAATCCTCCCTTAAGGCCCTGAGGCCAAAACCGGCGGGCGGCTATCACAATATTTTGATAAATATATAAGCCGTGTTTTACGTGCTTTTCTGCGCGCCATAACTCACCGATATTTATTTTCCTTGGATAGATAGAAAAACAGAAACGGACCGCGCCTCACTTCTCACTGTACCACCTGCCATCTGAGCCTTTTATTCTAAGGAAGGATCGATATAATCCATTTCGAGAATTGCCAGAAAATTCACCATTGACCGAAATGGTCTCACTGTTCCATATATCGGATCAAATATTAAAAAAATAAGTCGACACAATGTTTATTATCAATCCAACACTGGAAAACCATTAACAAAGATACTCCGTGAAATGTATGAAAAAGTCAAATTATTCTAGAGATCAATATTATAAAAGGACATGATAGGCCACTTTAATTCCAGTATCAACGTTCGTCTTGCCAGACGTATTTCCTGGACGTAAACTCCAAAAATTTCAAGAGTCGCGATAAGCTGTAAAGAAGACGTAAGAAATTGAAGAAATTAAATCAGAAAAGGAAGATGAAAAGACAATGAAAAGTAAATGGTAGGTGGGTCTACTACGTCTGGTTTCGAACGGGGGACACCTACCACGAGTGAACGTACAAATGGGAAGGTTTCCCAACGTGAGATAACGGACTAAGGGAGCTCGAAATAATCGGCGAGCACGTACGAGGTCGTCCATAGGTATCCACCTTCATCCACCCTCGTGAGTAGAGGGTGGTAGGTAGTACTAGTACCGTAGGCAGGTAGAAAGGTATAGAACGCGGAGGTGAAGGTAGAACGTGAAAAAAAAGAAAGAACAAGAAAGGGTCAGTTTGGGCCACCGACGCCACCGAACTTGCCGACGCCGCCACCACCGGCAGAGACAACAAATTCGGCTATTTTTCATTAAACCCCAGGCCCGTGAGACGCATAGGGGTGAGGGTAGGTTGTGATATTACATTATATTCCTCATATGTTGCATCCACCTCCTCCCTTCCTCGCGCCCCTCCCTCCCTCCAATCTTTTCGAGACGTACAGATGGAGCTGAAGTTAGTGGCAGGGGATGGCCTGACGTCACACCTATACCGACGTTCAACCCCAAAGAACTGAATTTCGCTGTCTTCTACGAGGGATGGATTTAGGAGAAAAGACACGACCCCTTAACAGCCCCCTATTTCTACCTATACCAACTCACTATGGGATACACCATCCTTTTCTTCTAAGAAGCGTAATGCGAATTGATCCCCGTGCCAAACTGCCCGCGAAATACGAGCTTTCGCTTTACAGTTATTTGTTCGACTTTAGATTTAGACCACTTAAATATTTTGAATTATATTTACTAGATCCTCTTCTAACATATGGTATCATTTTACACTGTGACAAGCACCATAGATTATCTTACGTGCATCACCGCGTTGCGCTTTAATTGCAATAAGAAACTAAATAATACTCTCCCGAATAAAAATGTTACACGCAAGTTACTGATAAGTAACTGATTAGTTTTAATTTACGTACCGGCATTGAGACGAATCGGTACTGACGACTGACATTATTCGTGCGCGATTTGCAATATCCCAATTGCATATTCTATAATAAATATGTACGTTTTATAAACGTCTACAATAGCCGTTGTAATGCAATATCCAAATGTTCGTTTCTAAATATTAAGTAGCATATTTCTTAAACAACACTTCATAGCATACACGAGTAATCCACATTTACTTATTTTCGTAGATTATAACCATAGCGACATAAAGAATATATATGTACCATATATGTATACGGAGACATCAAAATACAAATAAATTGTATCCTAGCTACAAAATATTTGCATACATTATCAATAAATAACTGTTGTACCCAATAGCATTTTATATGTTAACATCCTGAATAGGAACTGTATTCCCATACATACATATACAGTTGTACTGGTCATTAATACCATATGCCAGTATTGTACAACCTTAAATATGTGACGATTATTAAGACAGGCCGTATATTGGATATCGGAAATTGACATTAATATCTTGACCCATAGGAATATCCATCGTCACTAATAAAGATCACCATGGGTATGATAATAGCCTATGGTAGATATGTAACGCGACAAATGTGCTAATACGTGGAATAATGTCGCGAAAACTGTTCTCATACAGAGTTGAAGGTTATATTAGCGATCCCCATGGGCACCGTCCAATACCGGCAAGGAAGATTAATCGTCCAGGACCATAAAGCTATCGAGGTACGGTGCATACGCTCGACGAACCCCGTAGAAACGTACCCGAATAAAAATCCATGGGGGTTGTGGACGCCGGATGGGGCGGTTGCTACTCTTTATGCGCCCTTTTATCCTCTGTCTGTACATCTGCACATCTCTTTCCCTCTTGTACAAACTGCTTCTCTCCTATAGGTACTGTGTTGGTGTCTTCTCTTGATATTTTCATCCCTTATGCTTTTCTCCCTTCTCCTTTTACCACCCGTCGACTTTACACTGGTTTACATTGATGGGCCATCAAACGGGCACTCGGGACTCCCGAAAGCCCATTTTCACCTTCGGCCAACCTCTTGTCGGCACCCTTCAAGTAAGGGTGGGACGTGCGCCAGACTTCGTGAGACTTTTATTTTTTATAGACTCTGTATTTTTTTTACACGACCACAGACAGCCAGTCATGTTTCATTTCCCTTTCTCATTTTGGAAAATTTTCTTGGTTTCCTTATAATTGTCATTTTTATATTGTAGAAAGTATGAACGATATGTTGTTAAAAACATATCGTTGCTTTATGTCATAAGGACGTGATAGGGATCATAGAAATCTTCGGATGATCAAATCATTCAGCACATTATTTAAAATTCTTCTCCGTTATTTGCTCAAGCAAATAGGATGATGCTAACGAGGCGTTGATTAGGGTATTGGTGACGGTGATCTAGTTAAGCGCTGCTTAATTAGTCAGGTGTGTTTAGTTAATCCCCGGTATTTCATTAGGCGGCAAAGTCGCCGAGGGGCGTCAGGGATTCTCAGCCTGTTACAAATTTAATAGCGCAAGCGTGTTATGCGCGATACACTTTTTGTTGAGTTCTATCGTTCACTGCGTTATAAAAATCAAAACATATTTCCATATGTAATATCGTATCTTTAGTTTGTAATAAAAGTTTAAAACATACTCATCCTCCTCTTTTCATCGTTTAATTTATCTTGCATCTATAAACAATTCTTTTGCATAAGATTTATTACAATTTAATAGAAGTTTTGAAATTTTTGAAAAGAAAAGTCTAATTGATGTGAATTCAATGATATCTGCACAATTCATCTTTTCTTTCTACTTTTACATTTCTCATGACAATGAGAACCACTTTGACTAACCCTCGCTCTCAACCCTCGCCGCTAACTAGCCGCCAACTACGTTAAACACTGGTTTAAACTCCCCTCATCGCGGTGGCATCCCTTCGCAAGGCTCGAATCCTTGAGTGCTGTACGAATCATCCCCATAGACAGATTCCTACACAGGGTTGCAGGGGGTGGAGGAGTTTGCAGGCATCTTGAAAAGTTCAGGAAGGGTATAGGTTATGGGGATCAAATAAAGAAAATGAAACTGTTGAGTTTTCGGGGATGCTTGAATGTTTTAAATGGAGATTCGCTGCAGAAGTTTTAAATAAAATGACTTAACCCTCGCTGAACTATTATGTTCGTTGTTTAAAAAAAAATATAATTTGTGACAGAAAGTGGCCGACTTTGTATAAGGAAGAAAATATATCTAGCGATATTGTGTGTTGTAAAAATGATTTTAATAACGTAATCGTATAATAGCCGAATGGCTAAGGAGCGATTATCGTGGATACATATTATTTAATGAGTGACTTGATTCTTGATTTCACGATAGGAATATTGAGATTTGGTATAATATTTACACGCATGAAATTCTGGCATTAAAAATTACATGAAAAATTACAATCATACCTAAATCGTGAAATAATACAGGTATAATTCATTAAAATTAAAATTGAACTGTAAATGTGGAAACATGTGAATACATTTTTAGGTCCGTTTTTAAAGTAATTTTGTAACTTTTTTCTGTTTTTCAGTAATCAAAAATACACCGTTTCTATAATGACGAAAATGAGTCAACCACTGCGTCAAAAAATATTCATATTTGTAATTGTTCATTCACTTTACTCATGGTCGTTAGATTATCAACAATAAAATTAAACAATATCTTATTCTTTTCCATTCATAGTGATAAATATTAAGCGCAGTTACCACAATAACGAATATGATCAATGCCAAAGAAAGACACTCAAAACAAGGTTAACCAAACAAACAGGACAGATAGAAACAGAACTAGAAAGGCACTAGCGACAGGGAGCGACGGCAACGCGCGCCCTCTTGAACATAACATAACAGCGTCGACAGGCTTAACGCACTTTCCTTCGTTAAATTTCGAAACGTCGTTCGGTTGCGGTGCCGCAGCGAGGGTGGAAATTGCGGAGTAGATTCGGTTTGACGAGGAGCCGCTCGGCAAGCTAACTCGATTTCGTTAGTTTGGTTACATTGGCGGTCCTGCCGAGAGCCCCGAGTTGCCGTGATTAGATTTACATGTGGGTAAGCCTTTATGCGCGACCTGCTCGGTAAATATTAATTCAGCTACAGATGCTCGATTGTACAGCCTCTCTTATAGCTTACACACATGCCTATACGTAATCATAGAGAACAACCCCCGTATTTTTTTTATCAATCTTACAGCTTCCCTATTTTTCGAAAAAAAAATCATTCCTCGTATCCGCCGCCCCTGTGTGTATCGGCCTTTAGGGAAGCTTCAGAAGAGCATCCATCCAGACGTAGTCCATCGCTCGATTATTGTCGACAATACTTCATTACTATGTATCCGTGAATCTTGCCGGTCGGATGGTCACTCCATTTTTGCGATAGGATCAATTGCCGCTAGCTTGTTTGCGACTTCCAGTCGGCGAGACGCACCACGTGATATATGCTTACCGACCCTTTTTCTTTGTCCTCTTACGAAGATAGCGGATTCGTAATTAAAACTGTATCTTAGGGGCACTGCGTGGAATACATACTTTACTGTATAAAATAGCTACAACAGAGATGGGTTCGTTTAAATGAAATTCCTAAAAGTTTAAATACGTATTGGAATATTGTATGGTCCAGTTTCAAGGAGTCATCGTCGTGTGGCTCTTGCAATGGTAAAATAGTTTCTATGTATTTCAAGCTGATCAATTGTGGGCTGCTAGAGAAAAAAAAGGTTTGCGAAAAAGGATGGAGCGTGGTACCGGAGAACATGCGTCTGTCACCCGCAACAAGAGACGAGACAGGAAACACATTCATACTCAGGGGTGTAACAGAATTACAATAAGGGTGGACCACCCATCGGAAGGGAGGCCCCTAAGAAATCTTGAAATATGTATCTGACATATAATTCTATATAGAATTATATGTAGATATGGCGTTTGTATTGCTTGAAGCAACATCTACCAGCTAGTAGTAGGCGAACGTATCGAGCCGCCTCGGTCTAGTAACTTTCTGATTGCCACTACTCGCCGCCCCCGTTGCTACCTTCTACTACCCTTCTACGAGCCGATCCATCAGAAAGCATCAAGGACAGATATGACTGAACATAATGCGATAAACGGGGCCCAATCGGCCGTACGAGAAAGACGTCAGAAGCACGAAGAAATTCTTGTGGCTTGATCTTTTTTCCCTGGGGATGTTCTAGGGAGGGAACCAACGTTCCGTAACTGAGTAGACGGTAGGCGGGAGGGTGACGAGGGGGTGAAGGAAAGACTGAAAAAATTCAATCGAAAGAAAGAGGAGAGGAAAGTGGTACTGGAATTAATTGAGAATTTAATGCCTCTTTCATGGAAATAGTGAAAAGGAGTTGCGGCACCTTTAAACAAATTAAATGGACGGGCTCGTCTGGGGAATATCTAGTGGAAAAAGATGGTTAGATTGGCTGTGCTCAGACAGTAGTGAAGGTGCCTATTGCCAGATCAAATCGAATACCTTTTTTTGATTGGACTCCGAACGGCACTTTAATCAGCGAGAACAAGTCCTGGCTATTCTCTGATCGATGCGATCTATTATCATGCGTGATGCACTAAATTCTTTCTCTAGATGAATATAACGTAATCCCATACGCGTACGTATATGGGCGGTGCTTTCCATGGAATTGAAACTAAATGGAAATTATAGATTGACCAATTTTATTTCAGATTCTTAATAACGGTATTTTTCTATGTATCCTATCAAGGTTTCGAAATACCGTTGTCGCTTATACAGTTAATCAGGAATACGAATATAACGAAAGAATTGTCTACTAGAATACGTCCATTCTTACAATTTTTTTATACATGGGTATTCATAGTCATTCATAATTCATATTGCTACTTCAAGGTGACAATGTACTAATGACAGCACTGAATCTTCAAAATATGATTGGATAAATTTTGCCACGGGCATAAATCTGTGATTGAAGTTAGGTAAACTGGACTTTTATAATCACCATACTAGTACGCGTCGTTTATAAAATCAACTATATCAACAGAATATAAGTGGGGGTAGCAAATATATAATTTCTACACCTACGTATGCGCTTCCTATGGTGTTCAATATAAAAGAGTTTCCTATGTTAAATGATTCCACTATAAGTCGACTGTATCTAGGATAATCGTTAGCGGATATATCGCTATTGCTACCGGTCAACGAATATAGTAAGTAGGTTCAGTACCGATTTCCATGGTAATTCCGCTATCGGTGCGAAGTAGGGACTAATTTTGAATGCGCGTACGAGACATATGTGGAAAACAATGCCGTTGCGAAAGCCGTCTAAATTAGCATGGTATTGCGCGTAGTGGCGACTCACTGGACAAAGGTGAACACTAACGTAAGCTGTCTTTACCCGACGTCCCCTACGACGCTTGACGTTCCTCTTTCCACACATGCTGACACATGCAGCCGTATCTCTCTCCTCTCCATATCCAAATGCGTCGACCAATTGCGATTCCATTGGGTGACGTGTTTCTGGTTATTCGACGACCAATCACAGATCGAACCAATTAGAATCGAACGTTTTGTATCGATTAACATGAATTCTTGGAAGGCTGGCATATCCAATAAGACAAAATATATGATATAGAGATCGATATGGCTCCATGTGTCATTTGTGGATTAAAAAAATTCGCCGGTGGTAATTTAGCTTGATTAATCTTGTTATTTTTATGACTCCCGTAGTTACTTCCAGGTAACCTTTACTTCCAAGATAAGGATCTTCGGGTGCTTCGTTGAGTATTCGAGGATGTCATATAAAAGGGCAGGTTACGTGAGGCAGCCGCCAGCAAAGAATAAGCGTCGATCTGAGTGGTAACTCGGTTTGTCCTGAAGTCCGATTGACGTACGTGCCGGGGACAATCAAGGGAATCCTTTTTCTCCTCCTCCCTTACATCATCATTCCTATCCACCCCTTATACACCCTTATGCCCTTCGACTTGGTATACCTTTCTATTATTTATTGCCCCCCTTCTGTGTTACAGAATCTCACCAGTCCTTCCAGTGGGTCTCGTTTCTTCGAATTTCGTTGCAGCTCCTTTGAAGTCTGCTGTGGTCACAATGTTGCGACTCCTTGACATTTAGATTTTTATTTTGATCGCAATTCAGTCATTGGTTGGAGTCTGGCATAGCAGCCAAGGGACACTTTTATGTTACAAACCATAAGCAGACGACCCCTCGGAATTGGTATAAAAATCTGATGCTTATCCAAAAGTTATAAAAATGTTACGTGATTTTTATTTTCTTTCAAATGACTAAGGTTTAGTGTAATGGTTTTTGAAGAATACGCGTGATTGTTGGTGCTAATTATGAATACTCACCTTTTACTGTTTTATTAGGAGGTGGACCGTCCCGACTCCATGGGGGGTCACCATGACCGGAAAAGTCCCGTAACTTGAGGTAGGAGATAGTCAGCCTTATGATCGAGGCTTTATCCAGTTGGGAGGTTATGGCTGCTGGCAACGGTAGCATTTTAGCGAGTTCGTAGAATTCGAAATTCTCTTTTCCACGTCTCGATCTAGCTGCGTCCCTACTCTTTTCTTTCCGTAATTCTAGAATACTGTAAGGGCAAAAAGAAAAACAACAGTTAGATATGATAAGTATCTAATTCAATAAGAAGTAATCAAAGCAGTTAGGTTTCTATGAATAAATAGCAAGAAAGCGATTACACGATATTTCTATGAAATTTACATAATTGTGTTAGTAATTTTTCAAAATTTCATCCGCTATCTGAAGACCCAGTTTTCAAAGATAAAAATCATATATTTATAGATAAAACCCCTGACCGAATAGGCATTCACGAATGTCTGAGTAGAGAGGCCGACGATTATTGTATTTGTGCAAACCCGTAGTGACGTCACTTAACATTCCTATTAACTGACCAACAAACATCAAGCATAACTGAAATTAGAGAAAGATAATCGGCAGGAAATTCTTATTGATCCAGAGAAAAGTTTTTTTTACATAATATTTTATATACGAAATAGAATAAAAATCTCCATTAATATTACAGTCCGCTCAATCCAATTCCCTAGAATATTTCGGTTTCATTGGAAACTGCAAGGAGAAATGGTCAATACCGAATCTGGCATTTGGTCTGCCTAGTCAAAGCACAGAGTAGAATACCTATGCAATGCATAGGTATGTGTTTACCGAAGGGTAGTAAACGGATCTGACTAGAATGGAGGTTTGTGCCACGCCCAGAAGGGGTGGAACCGGCTTCCGGTTTTGCATTTAAACGCCAACCAATTAGCAGCTGACCCGCACTAATCAAAACTCGTCTGCCTCGGTCGTTAGCCACGGGCTAACGAACTTACACACGTCTAAAAAATAGTGGTGGTAGCCAGTCGGTAGCCAGACGGTGTGGTAATGGTAGTGACAGGGGCAGACATTGCAGAGAGCACTAGAAGTGGTCTGATTAGCATGGACGGCTGTTTGCCTCAAAAGTTTTTCGCAGTACTGAAACAACCATGAAACGAGACTCGGCGGGTTAATCAGGAATGATACTAACGAAGAAGATACTGCCAGTAAGAAGGCTGGCGGCTTTAGAAGATTTTAGTATGGAGCCAGGAGAAAAAAATGAGGTACCGCAATTATATGGTTCGTTTAAGGTAAAGGGGTTGAAGTAGCTACAAGATGGCTTTTTATTGGCGTGTTATTACGCTCAACGACTGTGAAACGACGGATCGTGGTCCGCGCCCTTAACAATAGTCGAGGGATTAAGAAGATGCTTGGTGATTAGGGGATCCTTTTTAAAAAGGGTTAAGGGATCTAGTATAAAGGGGAGAGGGGGGGGGAATTACGTCACGGTGTAACATCTGAAAAGTGTATAAACTCATACTAAGTAGGTAGAAGGGACTTGAGGAAAGTAGCTCTTATTCTAGAGAATTGCAAGGGGTTAAATCTTGGAGAAATTTCTCATTCCCAAGGGATGGATCGCTTTGAGTTGTTACTCTTTCCATTCGCTATAGCTCTGCTTCCTTCTCTCTTTCCAAATCACGAGACTCAGCCCCGTTTGTCCCCACCTCTCTCTCTCTCTCTCTCTCTCTCTCTTTCTCTCTCTCTCTCTAGAGAGAAGTAAAAGGGGAGACTTTTTGGAGGGATGCTTGGTACCCGCAGTCAAGGTAGGATTTAATTGGGGGTTGCTATCAGCGATCCCTATAGGTATCGGTGAGCGTGGTGGCTCTTTCACATTTCCAGAGAGGCTTTTCCACGCCGCGATTGAAACACTCCCTAGGGACGCTGTACAAGACTAGGGGTAGCCGAACACTCGTCCAATGTGGTGCTATAGGCTACGGGGTGGAAATCTCCGAAAATCGAGGCTACTAAAAAAGAAGAAAAGCCTGAAAAAATCCCTAGGCTATCCCACAGGAGGGAGGTTTAATCGTATCAAGGAAAGGGCACATGTGTACCCGTAAATAAGAGCTCTTCTGTAGGTATTTATTCCTTTTTATTTGCAGTTAGTCACGTCGCCACGTCCAAGACGTCCAGTTTGTAACTGTGTGGTACCTGGGTGCCGATTCCCTAGGTTACCTTACTAGCTAGTTTCTGGGGAAGTTGAGTTAGGGCCGATTAGACTACCCCAGTACTTTCCGGTGCTGATTGCGCAAAGATAAAGGAAGAGGCTACGTCTACCGTATTTTCGCCTCTGTGCTTTCTCCTTGTCTTTCCTCCCCCTCTCTTGAATCCTTCTCTACTTTTCGCACATTCCTTATTTCCTTCTTTCGAGCTTTCTTTGAGTCTCCGGTTCCACCTTTTCCCAAGGGTGCAGATCTGGCCGACCTTCCCTTCTGGCTACCGTGACGTAGGTTTGCCAGTGGTAAAGGCGGCGGTCCGTGCAGACGCGTGAAAATAAAATTAAGCCGAACTTTCGGTGAAATTGGTTGAAATTGGGCGGCGAAGGGCGAAGGGTCCTTACACGATTCCAGGCCGGCTTGTGCCCCAGGACCCATGACCCCTTTTTCATCCACGATCGTCCCCCTGTTGAGGCCAGCAACCTAGAGCGCACCCTCCTCTCTCTTTCTTATCCCAAGGGATTCTCGATTCTCGTCCCTTTTTGCCGTCTCGGTCGGTATTGTAGAGAATATCCTGGAGTGGCACCTCCACGGAAACCCTAGGATACTACTCGCGGGTCTCTCTCTCTCTCTCTCTCTCTCTCTCTCTCTCTCTCTCTCTCTCTCTCTCCTCCTTGAACGCCTTCTTGGACAAACGAGGAGGATCAGACTCCTCCTGAGGGTTTCTGAGTATCCCGCATCAATAATTCAGTAGAACACCATGACGAAGTCCGATATCGTTCACACCCCTAGACATTCTACACCTACCTTCCTGCTACATGTTCTTCCTATCTCGCTACTACCCTTACTTTGGGCTTCTTCGTCCCCTTTGCGAAAATTCGGAAATTCCTTTGATGCCAGAAAATTCCACTTTACCCGAAAGAAACCCTTCTTAACACCAACGCTGTGTAGTCCAAGAATCCATTGACTGCGTCATAAATATTTCATTTGACACTAATTGTAATTAGAGTCACTTACTACATAAATACGTCTACCCATCTCTTTATCGATAATATAATATCAATATAAACCGGAGCACAAAATCATAATTTCCCGTAATCCTTATAACTTTCTAAAGGTTCTTCCATCGTATCAACTATACCCCAGGGTGCATTATTATCGGCAACTAAGAAAATTATAATGCACGTCGCGACGCCGGCTCCTCGACTAATTCAATTAAACGATTCACCCAACGTCCAGTAGCAGCACCACCTCAGGGCAACTTCATCCCATTCCCTCATCTCGCTAGCGTACGTACGTGAGTCCTGCCGTCCAGCCTATAGTAACTATTCTGATTGCGTATAGGACATATAGCTAGATTGCAGGCGAGAACTATACAAATAAAGGAAAAAAAAAGATAATTGAAAATAAAATATAAGCCTAGAATCGTTATATAGGAATGGCGACGGAACATGGTCCATCTTCTGACTTTCTCCTACCCAGCCAGACAACGAGGAAGAGGCTGGATGGCAGCAAAGCAAGAAAACAACGAAGCCAGAAAGGCAACCACCTTCGCGTAAGTCGATATGGTGGAAGTACGTGAGCTGGAGAGGGACCAGGAGCAGGTACCAAAGTCCCTCGGTTCCCCTGGGAGTCGTAGCCTTGCGCTACAATACAATGCTCCTAATGTTACGGCTCCGGTTTCGACATAATTTTTCCACCTCGGACCCTCACCTCCCTTCGACTGTTTTGCCCCCCCTCATACGTCTCTTCCTTCTCCCACCCCCCTTCCTCTTTCGGGACTATCGGGCCCGGATGTCGGCTACCTCTTTATGCTTCCTTCTCCCTTTACTCTTTAACCCCTCCGCTACCACTACACAGAAAATGCTATTTCCGGTCAATCGAAAGATTATCCAGAGACTCACTTCTTTTGTGAAAAATAACTTTTCCAGTGGGACCAAGAAATTTCGATGTATAAAAGATATAAATATCTTTTGTATTGTGTCTCTAAGTATACAATAGAGATTCTAGTAATCTTTGAGCCACGTAAAGATAAGGTTTCTTTTAACGGGGGGGCAGGTGTAGTACATATAATAATTGGAAAAATTATGCGTTCTCAGAGTAATTTCCATATAAAATGAAAAAAGAAATTTAAGATGTCGATTGATTTTGTGTCTAAGCGTTATTCCTTATACACATAGTAATAAATCCAAGTAATATTACATATGTGGGAAAGGGAGTTACCATGACCATATGCAGAGGGACGAATGTCAAGTTTTTGATTCTCTTGAAATGTCTGAAGAGATTAGAAGAGACAGTGTTTCCGCGGGGACGAGACTGTAATAAAGCAGCCGGTTACATCCGCCGATGTAAATTATGACTGGTTGCTCTTGTGAAGGAAGAGACGATGAAACAGTGGGCGAGAAGGCGATAGAGAATCAAAGAAAGAATAAGAGAATATGACTATAGTTGTTTAAGAGAGAGAGAGAGAGAGAGAGTAAAGGAGAGTCTCGATGACGCGTAGATAAGGGAGGGCTTAAAGTCTACGTGATTGGCTTTCCGATGTTGTCCAGCCTGCAAAGCCTGAGAAACTTTTTGTCCACACGAAAATGTTCCTTAGATACAGACGGACAGGCAGAGAGAATAAGACTCTCTCGTCCCCTCTTATATTTTCTTCGTCTTCCTTCGCATCACTCTCACTCCGTTCTCTTTCTTCATTCTACATTTTTTTTTTTCTCTAATAATATCTCCCCCTCTTGTTTCCATCTTTCTATTTACCTGATGGATGCTTTGCCAGTAAGGTAGCTAAGCTATAAGGAATCTACAAGACAGATAGATAGGTAGCTTTAAAAAGTTCCTCAAGAACCACGATGGTGCCGAATGGGGGGGGGGGGGGGCCGGCACGTCCGCTGCCTCGTATCCGGATATTCTCGCGTCCCGACTTCCGGGAACGTGAGGCCGCACTCGACAGTCAGCACCCACTGCCATAACAAACTCCACCTTCTCCTTTAGCTACCTTCCGCTTTTTTTTACTCAATACTGAACCTGCGGTCACTGATCTTAACTTTACAACTTCCTTTTCCTCGTTACAACGCTAATTATGTAATTATCTAAATCTAGACCCTTTTTCAAACGCAAAATACGTTCCAATAGCTTCCCTAAACATATATGAGCAACCCTATTACGATTCATTCGAAGAATGCAAAGTGACATCGGTCTTACGTCGATCTGCACGTAGGAAGAAATTTCTATAGAGTCTGTGTATGTGTAATAACTACTGGGATGTGAAAAAAAAGTATTGTGATGTCTACAACCGTAGGTGGCAGTACAGGTCAAAGGTTTGGGGGGGGGGGGGTGATAGGGCATAGTAGATGGGAAAGAATATATATATATATATATATGTAACTATGCCTCTCTCCATATACATATATATATATACACACATATATATATATATATATATTGAGTGAGAGGTGTTGACGGGTCCCCGGGATGCTCTGTCAGCGCTCCTGTGATCGCGTCGGGTTTACTGCCGTGGCGTGATGTACTCATCTGCACCATCGGACGAGACTTCACCCTCTTGAAGCCCACCCTACCGTATACCACCTACCCATCACCATCCCCATTATCCACTCGCTGTGACAGGACTCTCTCGGGACCCTTGGACTCTTTGGGACGCGGGATACGACTTTGCTGCGTTACCTTCTTTTCTACCGTAGATATTCTGTCGATCCTGCGATTTGTCAGCGGACTCTTACGCTATAGCTCGCATGGCCACTGTAGGTATTCGCTTCTTCTCTTTACGCTGCGAATGACAATTGGACAACTCCGGCTTAAGATATTAAAGGGACGATGGCGATGGATTGCTGAATTATTTTTTTATCATTTTTATTTTTTCTAATTGAGTGTTTGTTCTTATAATGCGTGGGAAGGGTGGAGTATTCGTGAAATTTTAGATAAAATCTACAGTTTTGAGATTTAGTGCCAGAAGTTACACGAAGAATTGTTGAGATTTTGGTACTTTGAGATTTTAAAAAGTCTTTTGAATTTTTGTAATCATTTTGTTTTTTATAGAATCTATCTAGAATTACGACTAAATTAATTTTTCTATCCCGCCTTAAGGCGTGCTCCTGTATACTGTGTGGATTTCATAAGAAGCCATCGATCATAGCACGCAATTATCCGCTTTAATGACGCTTTTACTGGCGTGTCACTCAGCCGGAGTTTTACCTGCGACGGGAGGCTGTTAATTTTTTACGGGCAATTCACGTGGCAAAACGAGGCGTTAAGGTAGAATTAGAAGGTAATTCCTTTTATTATGCCAGCAAATTATTCTCGTGGCATGTTTAACCCTAGTATGCACGACATAGCTGAAAGACATCATTTTAACATGGTCACTGGGACTCGGAGGCCCTTGCCATGCATAGTAGGGTTAAACAAAAAAAAATGCTCCACCTTCGGAGCCATCCTGTATCAAACCCTAAAGTATCGAATGCATATTTTTCACGTTTTTGGCGTTTAAAAATTTTTTTGTATTCCAAGACTCATCTCGATCTCACAATCGGAAATGCTTTAAGGGGCTTCAGCTATTACGATTTTTCATAAGCAATAGAAAGCTTCGAGTATTGAGAAATGAAAAATAGTAAAAAGTTTGAAAGCATGGCTAATCGACGAACTCGAGACACTTTCATTGTCTTCGAGGAATGGTGACACGGGATAATTTGATTTTGAGAGACACGTCGTGTCTCGCTCTTCGTGGAGGAATTCTCGAGATTCCAACGATTCTCGGCGATAACTACAAAGGAGGTTGAAAAAAAGAGAACTGAATAGATAACAAAGAAAAGTGAATAAAAAAAGACTATGCTTCCCTCTTTCAATGCGGATAAGAAGTATCCGTCTAAGCGTCATTTCTAACATAATCTTATTACGTGAACAGTTACAATACTATGGACCAGCACCGATTACTTATAACAGTATAGCCAGACAATAGCCTTATTCATAAACCGATCAATGACATGGATCAATCAGTTTCCTACCGATAGCTAATTAATCAGTGACTACCAGTGCTTATTATTACGAGTGTAATTGTCAATTTCTCAGTCCAAATACACAAGTATAGTATGTCGATGCTAGTATTATATATAGGAATGTTCGTGAACGTATCAGGCATTTTGCACAACTATAAAAACGGAGCGAGTAAGATTGTATACTGTATGTATATGTCTCCGTCCGTGCCCCCTTAAAAAAAAAAAATAATAAGAAACAAGACCCGTCTGATTAAAGATAATGATAATAAGTGAAATATAAGAGAAACAACATGCCCTGGCTCGAGGAGAGGACCCTGACTCTGTTTGTACGGGACACAGAGGTCCGCCGGTACGAACCAGGAGTGCGTGAACGCGGGGTTGATGTTGAGGGCCCCAGTGGGCCCCTGATGAGGCCCACCAACCCCGACCCCGACCCCAGCAACCCCAACGGGACTCTGTCGTTGAAATCCCCCGTAGTCCATGGCCACCTGATACGGCAGCATCTTCCCGTATTTTCGGCAAGCCTCGCGGGGGGTCCAACCCCCCCGACTGACCGTCAAAAAACAAAAGATCACCACACACACATGCACGCACACACACACACACTCACACACACCGGTTCCAAAAACAGTCCCTGAAGCGTCACTTCCGTGAGATAATTATATCTCGCCACTTCCACCACCCCATTCTGTTGTTTCTATATGGCTGTCCCCGTTCGCCAGCGATAAGAACCAGAGGACCCTTATCACGGTACAAGAAGAGGCGCGCTTACTATTGATCTGTCAGTATAAAATCGCGCACCGAAAAACAATATAATTCGAGTATGAAAAACGTAAATATTGTTTAACGCGGCGGCCGCGAGGATCCACCGTCTCGCGGTAAGTTCGTGTGGCAAACCAGATGGGACTGTACCGGGTACAACGGACGGGACTCGAAGGACCTGAGAGAAAACGAGAATCATAAGAGCGCGCGCCGATACGTAGGCGTGGCTAAGCAGACCCCAACCCTCGTCCGACCAATGGGAAGAGACTCATCGCACGAGCGACTCTTTTACCATTGGTTAAAGGCATTCTCCAGCCAGGTGACGTTTAACGCCCCACGCGGGGATACTTGTAAACACGCTCTTAGTACGCCCACGCGAGATACCACGAGGTTTCCTTTCGAGTGGGAGACACCTAGCCACGTGGATACATTTACCAGTGTGAATCTGCTGAGAGATAACGCGATGCCAGTCCCACCATATTTCTTTTTATTTTACTCGCCTTTCAAGAAATATTAAAAATTCTCAACTATCTGACTGTACTGCAATCGCGTTACTCAATTTTCATTGACAAATCTTAACACCGGTCATGCGAGGCGCATTTAAAAATCGCACTGAATATTTATATCTTATTATTTTATCGAACGAGGTAAATCGTATGCCGCTACGAAGAAGGTAAGAAGGTCTATGGGGATTTTTTCTTTTTTTTTTTTCGCAATTCGAAAACACGGTCCCATCACGAGATACAACCGTCTGAAAGAGGGCCGGGGTGATCGCGAAGTGCATACAAAAAAGTTTTCGTACGTTCCTCTTATAATGCAGCCGCGCTCCTTTCCCGGTTATATAACGTACGTTACATACGGCTAATGTAAATGATTATGAGATTGGTATTCCAATATAGACAGATGCTATAAGTGATTCTGTTACCTTCTGTTACCTATAGCACCGCTTTCTATAACACAACTGTAGTCCCTCTATAAGAAGGGATTACAATGCACAGACTGATCAACAAGTTGTCGTCTCGAGTATTTCTGTGCTCTAATATCGATTTACCCCTATAAGTCCGACCCCTTGGAAATTAATGAAGATCGCGAGGGTAGGGCCAGTATGCTAATATTCAAAGGGTACATCCATATACATATATACATATATATCTATATACCATACTATCTACTACGTAGTATTACGTACCCTGGCTAATCTAGATCACTGATAATATGACGGAATGTTATCGCAGCTAAGATTATCTCGATCACTGGGAATCAGTAAATGATTTCTTTTTTCGAAAATATTTTTTATAGTTTCAAGAGAACGGCTTTACGTCGGGAAAGTCTAGTGCAACCTAACCTAACCTAACCCAACCCAGCAAACGTAACCTTAAAGTCCTTTTCTTTTCTACTACTGTACATCAAGAAGATTCTCTCTCTTCCTCATCCCTCGCCCCCCCCCCCCCTCCCTCGCTTGCCTCTCTCAGTATCCTTTTCATTGTTCGAAATGAGCTGACAAGTTTTTTGTCGACACTCCACGGGACTCTGGCGTGAGTAAGAAGCCAGAAAGAAACCGGCGACCAAATCCACCTTGACCGCTCGATCTTTCCGTAGAGATTGATCGGAATTGGCTCGAGAATATCAGGGGTTCTCCAGCGAAATTGTATCGACAGGTATCTTAAACGGGTGTCACAAAATTATGAGAAGCAAGTGAACCAGATCTCAACACGCATATAATAACGCATGCTGTAAAGATACGTACGGGTTTAGATAGACCAGAAGTAAAATTGACATTGAACTGGAGGTATTAAAAAATAAATTAGATTTTCGTACAACTCCCAACGTAGGATCCAAGTACGCAGTTTGCGCGGCGGATTTAATAATATTTTTCTCTAATCTCGCATCCCTTTCTGTGTACGGTGCAACAAATGCAACGACGACCGAGAGGGGGGGGGGGCGCAAGGGGTGGCTGCCATGTACTTAACATGCATCCCCCGACACGAAGGAATCCTTATTGTATCGTTGCACGTGAGCGTAATGCACAAATGTGAACTCGCCTGCGGGCCTACCCTCCCCCCCCCCCCCGATTCCCACCGTACCTACGTCCTCTGTCCCGGTGATAACTCCTTCCTCATAATCATACATATGGATGCCTCGTGTTCCCTGACTGTTTTCTCCCTTTCTCTCTCTTGGTACGTCTTTTTTCTTATTTTCTTCGTTTTCAGTTCTTTTCATTTTTTTTTCTCACGAGCTGCGATAACAATTCACCATTCAGACTTTGCCCCTTTCGCTTGGCTGTATTAATAAAATCAGAAATAAAATTTAAAGAACCATGAGTATTTACGTCATCATATATGTATATTGAGAGGAGGTAACATTTAAATATACACGTATCGTTGCTGCCGCTGGCTACGCTATATAGGGTGAATGGCTATTACCAAATGGCGGGGTAAATAATTTAGCAAAGTTTATACTGATATTTGAGAGAGATTAAAGGCTAATTCACAATGGGATTATTCGCGGTAAAGTTTCACTCTGTATGCCGGTTAGTTAGAGCGAATCGGATATAACAGTCCTGGCCAATATAGTTGGTATCTACTTGAGGATCCTCGGCGGTTATCTTAATGCCGTAATCTAACCCTTTCCGCGGTCATGTATCAGCATGCACATAAACGTCGTCCGGGGGTTAAAGAAGGGCCCCATAAAATCCACCCACTCTCTCCCTCGCGGACGCGATAAGAGTTATCTGCGCCCTCTAATTGAAAGTTAATTGGTCCGGCAGTTAGTCGCTGCGTGCACGGGACTCGATTCGGTGTCCCGGCCTAGGGCGGCAATTTAGGATGCGTACCTACAATAACGGGCGACCCCTATCTTAAGGCTACACCTACCTACCTACCTACCTACCTACCTACCCACCTATCTAGTCCCTCGCCCACCACCCTATTACTACCTACCACTCCCTCTGACTACCCTTATGACTCTGACTCTGACTCTGACTTTCTGACTTGGACTCGCAAGGTGGGAGTCAGAGTTTATACTGGTTTCACGTGGTACCTGCTGCGAATGCCACGTGCGGCTAATAAAATATCCAACTGGTATTCCTCTGCCTAATTCCTTTCTACTTTCCGAACTTTCAAGGAGCCAGGCGTAGTTTGCTACTACATATAATTATGCATACAATAGCGTCGTCAGATATGCGTAGGTATGTATTAAGGTTGGTACGTCAGTATGTGGGGAACTTATCCTTAGAACAATCGCCCGTTACATATCCGATTGGCACAATGACTCGATGATACATTTATTGTGAAGATCGTTTGAGATTTTCAGGAAATATTGTAAACTGTCCTTTTTTGGGAACGAAAGGGGAATCCCTTCGTCTATTATGGGGTGTATTTTGCTACAGGGGTTGAACAGAAGCTCCGACACGAGATTCGAGGTTCTACAAGTTCACGGATGCACCCTCCGGAATTCTTTTCCATACTCACCGCTGATCGTTAACCACCCCCAGTTCAGTGACTTTTTCGAAGGACGATGAAGGGCTGTGTAGTTAGAGGGGGTTGCTCCTCGCTGCGACCCCTCGTGAAATTACCACTGCGCAGCAGCTTCGCGATAAATAATAACAAGCGCGCGAATTAGCGTCGCCTCGGCACACGAAATAAGTGGAAATAAAGAGAAATGGCGTTATCAAGAGACTACCGATAAGAGGGGGATGAAATATGTTTGCCGATATTACATTATATGTATACATATATATACACTTAATTAAACCCCACACTTTTTTCACTAATGGATTTCCAGTGAGCATCCTCGTGCAAAATTCGAAAACTTAACTTTCAAAAACATGAGGATAAATTGAACTTGATCAAAAAAAAAGTGGGTATCACGCAACACCTATACAGGTTAACCAACGGCAAGCAAAAGTATTTCCAATAAGTAGACCTTAATAGCGCCGCTTACATCGCTGATACCAGTCTACCAGTCCTGTACAAGATGTACCCAGCTACAACAAGGGCGTATGCTAATGATCGAGAGGGTGGCTGGAGTCATTACAATTGCGTTTGTCTTCCAATTACGTCTGTCATCAGGGAAGATTAGTGGGATCCATTCAAGGGGATTCCCCTAGGCGGTACCGATATTGCCGTAATTTTTTCCAACGTCAAAAGAAGCATCGCAGTAGGTACCCACCCTCCCTCCAGGACCCCCTGAACATCCCACTCCCTGTCCTTGGCATCCCTTAAGGCTTCTCTTGTCTAAGGGCTAGAACGTACCTACCCCTCCGACATTACTTAATTATTCGAACCCTCACCTAACCAACATCGGCGCACCACTACCATCCATCGGCACCAGTAGCAGCAGCACTGGCAAAATCATCCCATGAACCTTCTGTACCTTTCCACCCTATCCTAACCTCACACAGAGGCGGACGATTGGGCTAACCTTGTTTCCTCTACGGGCCAGAAGAGGAGGGAGCTAGGAGAATAGTCGTCCTGGGACTATTTGTCTAGACTCTACCTATACCCACACCAGACCATTCCCATTCCTCTTTCTACTGAGCTTCTTCTCATCCATTTCGGAATTTCAATGCCTAGTCTCCCTCTATCTCCCATGGACTCTTAGCATTGCTACAGACAGTATGGAGAGTGACAGTCGCGCTGCCACCGACCGCCATCTTCTTTCTAGTATTTACTAGCTCGCTCTTCTCCACTGCTAGAGGCGCTTAACTAATTGTCATGCCGGCGACAGGCTCCTTGCTCACAGCACACGATCCCTTAAGACGCCCAAGTCAGAAGCAAACAATCAACCTGTCAATTCCGAGTCTGTAAAAAGGCAGGCGTGACGATGCCTTCACGTTGGAATCAATGGGAAATACATCCATCGAATAGAACGACCGAAGAAAAATTGATTATCCTGAATTCTTTGGGGCTTCCCGTATTACTTTTTATTTTCAAGAAATACAAAGAAAGGTCGAATTTTTTAACTTCATTTGGTATCCACGTAAATACACGTATTGGCTGCTTTGGATAAATTGACAAGCATGAAGTTAGTCATAAATTATATTGTATATACAAAGAGATTAGTATTTCGATTCGAATCACGAATCTACTGCGGTAATGAGTCATGAGATCGTTGCGATGGGCTCGCGGATTTCCGCGTCTCCCTGTTTCGTGGAAACGGATAACTGGACTATAGGCAATCTGTGTGATGCAGATAAGAGATGACGGAAGTAAAAGAAGTACGTGGAAGAGAGAGAGAGAGGGGGGGGGGGGGCGGAAAGGAGGGAGTGAGCGGAGGAAATGAAGGAGAGAAGTAAATAAAATTGCAGTAAGGAATACGAGAATAAAACTATTCGCACAATGGTCGCATTTTGGGATGGAATCTGGCCGATCGGTCTGGCCTCGCAGTTGATTAGACTCTATTTACTAGAGGCGAGTTTAGTGGCCCTCACCCTTCCTATAGCCTTTGCCCTCCGCCCTATTTCTCTCCCTTCTTTGTGGCCAATCAACCAGCCATGCAAGGGCACGCGCCCCGTAGACCGTAGATGCTGGATACAGCGTCTTTCATATTCCCCTTAAGCCTGAGCCATGTGTACAAGTAGTAGCCATTCTCATCGGTGGCCTTTATACGCGATTTAAATTCTTCAACTTCTCATAAAATATTTTCGAAAACTGCTCACTCACAGATTTATTGGTTCTGTCGCGTAAAGATTCCGAGCCACAGCTTCCGGTACCTTTGAATGGTCCTGTAGCGTCAAGGAAGGCCAACAAGATATTCTCTGGTACGCGTGAATGTAGGTATGTCGCCTCGTGGAAATTCTGGTAGAAATGTAGGAAGAGAGCGCGACTAGAAAATGGGGAGCGAAATAACAGGGTTCGACCCTATCGCGTCGGAGCAATCAAATCCCCCTTCAAGAACACACTGGCATTCATTGAACTTTAAAATCAAATAATGCCTATTAAAATAACAATACGCAACCCCCACGCCCAGGTTAAACATTGTTTCGTGCCCGCTACGCCCCCGCGATACGGATTAACATATTGGATCGGGTTACTGCAATTGATTTAACTAATTACGAGCCCTCGTCGTTGTGTACCCTTTGAGAAATTGAGAAGTTTAAGAATTAATAAAATTCGCAATATCTCATACAAATTCCAAAAAATCAAAAACACTCTACTATACGGATAAAAATCCAAAAGTGATTTATGCATTTATTTAAGTCTAATGGAAATTGTTTTCTGTGTGCTGAGTCTTGGCGAATACTATGTTAATGTTAATCCATATAAGGGATTCGAAAAAAAGGAAGGGAAAATGTACAAAACGACCGGAGGAATTGCGCCTGTTTGAGATTAGCCCTCCAGGAGTAGGGGTTCTCAGTCTCATTTAAGATACGAGCGACTGGGATATTTGTAAGAGAATGAATGTCCCACGAGGTTCCCTAGGGAGGTGGGGTGTGCTTATCTATCTACAGTGGCCTGGGGAATCGAGGAATCCGAATGGGCATTAAATGTGGGCCAACAGCTGATCTTCCAGTTCGACCTTCGTTAGCATAATCGATCGGTAGCTACCATAACGTTCGGGGATGACTGCGTTCGAATGAATTCCAAGAGATTCTTTTATGACGGCAAAATTTCAAGTCTACCTGTTAACATGGTAACAATGTGATTGTATGGGATTCCTTTTTTCCACTTATACAAAGTATAGAGGGACTTAAGAACTCGTGTTTTTACACAAGAATGAGATTTCAGCTAATGAAGAAGAACGCCAGTGCTTGAGAAGCTGGAACGACCTGTACCCAATTAAGTTAGTCGCTACTTAAGTGCGGCAATTAACCTAGAGCCTTTCTCACATTCGAAATCCCCGCGCTTCCTAGGTACTTACCAAACGATGATAATATACTGTAACTACATATATATATATATATTTATATCAAAATAGCGACTTCGTAAATGAAATCGTTCCCAAAGTATCCCCTAGCCAAAAATATATCTATATGTATATACAATTTGACCACTCAATATCCATTCACAATATACTCTCTTCTATTAGTTCAGCTATCCGAATGTTATAGAGCAAAAAATGAAAAATAGCAAACTGATTTTGATATCCAGTCTACGTATAGAGAATTTCACATCAGTAGACAAAATTTAAGATTATCAAGGGATGATATTTATGCACCACTGCATAAATGCGTCGCGAATGCCGACGGCAGATTTTTTGGTCAATGTGCTGTGAAATAGCCAATCGCTCAAGTCCACTCGAATGGTAGAGTCGCTGTGATAGAACATGAGGAAAACTACAGCGAGCAAAAGGAGAAAGAAAACAATAAAGCAAAAGAAGAATTCCTAAAAGAAGATCTGTTTGGTAAGAAGTATCTCGCGAAAAATTTTCTCTCCTCCATAAATCAGCAACCTAACCTATAACGTGTCTTCCTTCAGGTTCTGTAAACACATACTGCTTATATGTACATATATATATATATATATATATGTATCTTAGCCAGTACGTATCCCGTCTAACCTATCTCGTGCCTATGCCGAGGCAATTCTAGGAGGAATACGTTGGGCGCCAGCGATGACAACCGGATGCGAAGAAGAGGAGAGGCCGACACTAGCCTCATGTGCGTCGCCATTAGCATGCCACTCGCGCCCCTACATATTTTCGGCAGTTCTCCGCAGGAATACCAATACGCAGCTTTGACATTCCAATAAAACGCGGCCGATTTGTTTATGAGCATGTAGGGACCCTATACGTATCTAACCTATACGACGGCAGAGAATTGGCTACATTGCTTCTCAACGTGTAGATATACATACATAGGCACTTTACTAGGTAGTAGGTATCTACCTTATTGGTAGGTAGTCGGGTATATAGGTACTTGCCTATAGTCCATTAGTGGAGAGGCGAGGTAAGAATTGATATAAGGAGGATTACTTTTATCGGAGTACAATGTCTAGGGAATTTTTAGTGTTCCTCTACCCGAACACAAATGGCCGCTCCTTATGTCCGAAATCTAGAGCAATCGCGAGCGATCGATTTTCAAAGCCTACTTTCTCATAAGAGATACTTTCTCTCGCAAATCCTTAGTAGACTCTTGTTAAGACTATCGAGCACGATCTTCTTTATTTTACGTATTCATTGCCATCTTCACCATTATGTATTTTGTACATGAATTAACGAGCTAGAAAGAATTTTTTCGTCTACCGAATAGATATCAATTTTTAGTATAACCTTTTTGTTCTTTTCAATACCAATTCCTGTTTCTTTTTTTTCTCCATCAATTCTGGCCTACTCAGGAAGATTTATGACGAGAAACTATGAAGATTCCGAATGTTCTTAATAATGATTATTGTCTTTTCCTCGTTATAGAGTGTTGCCAGAATAAGTGGTAGATTGTAAGTGGAATAAGGAGACGAGTCGCATCGAGCTCGTAATTTTCTTTTCCACGTTTTGAAATGTATAACTGCCGCGGGGAACCTTCGCCAGGAGAAGATCTCGGAGATAATTGTTAAATTATGATTTTTTGCGGGCCCCGTTGTCGAGGCAGTAACTAACCGGCCTGTCGGAAGGCGAGGGTGCCAGGACACGGTGTTCGTCTTCATTCTTCTTTCTTTATTTCTCTTTCTGTCTTTCTTTTTGAGCCTGCAACACGATATCGGTTTGTCGTCGGTTGTAGATACCATCAAGAAGAAGAAAAAGGTCTTTTTTGGTCCCCCCATGAAAATTACCACGAAAACGGGACAAACACGTGCACGATATCTAAACGGTACCGCATTTCTATCCTAGTTACATCGATTACTAAACGATAATTTTCGATGCTAAGAAAATATTGAATGCAAATTCGATTAACACTTTAAAGGCATTTTAAGTCTCGCGATCCGGCAGTAAGCTCAAACTTGTTCTGGAATTTGTGAGCAAAAACCAAAGAGACTGGCGATGCAAAGGCGAAAGAACGAAAGAGGAAGAGATGGAGAAAAAAATGTGGTAAAAAGTAATGGAGTAGCTGAGACCGCAAGCGCGACCACGACGGTACGTAGATAGGTGATATGTCTATTAGGAGTTGGGCTGGGAGCTGCTGCGAAAGAGAAGCGCAACTGCAGAAGCAAAAGCAAAAGTAGAAGTGAATGGCCAGCAGGAAATCGTGAATTACCAAGCAATTCTTTTATGTACGAAATGCCTCTATATGTACATCTTGGTAGTTCATGTCTGCTATATGTCGCTCTATATATATCAAAGACCCATGTATGTACGTATAGAAATATATATTATATAAATATATAGTATATAGAAATTTTACGTTAAAAGAGGCCAGTCGAGTTATGTGTCTGAGATTGCTTCTTGCTTCCTCGTTACGTGGATCATCGAAGCGTCCAGCCGCAAAACCGCATGAGTTCTGAACCTTCCACCTTGTAACTTACACCTTCACTATTGCAACACGGGCTATTAGTATAATAATAGAATTTTAGCGAGGGCCATAGTCCTTCAAAAAAAATCTAAATCCTAGCCATTTTAGAATAGTATTGATATAACGTCAGATTCCAATCACAGCTACAGTTGCTTACAGACAAAAAGCTGTACCTACAAATTGTTTGATCTTTCTTTTGTCTAATCTTAATCTCTCGTCACCCTATGTTACGTTAGAGAGACAGTGTAACGGTAAGGATACCACCTGAGATAAATAATGCTGCGACAGCACCGTAGAGATTTTACCGCATGGATATTTCTGTTACATCTCTCTTAGCACTCTAGAGATCAGGATCTAGAGGCTGTATGGATCCCGACTGAATCCTGGAATAACTGTATCCTCGTTCAGGTGCGATATTCAAGAATGTGTCCTTCCAAGCTGCTATCCTTACGGGACACTGATGGTAATATAGCCTGTCACCCTCTGAGAAGGTCCCAGGGGGTGAGAGTAGTTTTTATGTTTTGGGCTTCCGAAGTTGGCAAGGGCCGAGACAGTGTGAAGATATAAAGAAGAGGTCCATAACGGTGGAAAACGACGGAAGCTGCTGATTCTCTCGATAATTATCAGAAACTAACCGAAACTCGTAAAGTTCACCCCTTTATCCCTTTGTGGGGACGAGGGGCATGGGGATGGCAATGGGGACGAAGGGTAGGGACCGATTTTCGTGATCCATATTATGTGCCCGCTATTGTCTTCTTTCCCTTTTTTTTTGTTTTGGATTCTTCCCTCTACTTTATTTTCCGCCATTCTTCTCGCCTTTACGATCATCTAAAACCCGTAAGCTTTCTCTCGAACCTTTTTCTTGCGTATCTTTTTTGTCCTTTGAATGTTTTTTTTCCTTTTCTCTTACTGGGTTTTCTTTCTCTGAGTTTAAGCGATACGATCGGTACCTGTAATATTTTTGGATGGACCTGTAGTCCAGGTTACAGTTAGTTCAGGGTAACTCCCAGGATGGGCAAGGTCGCACACTAATTTGATCAATGGACTTGTTCTCCTTTTATTTTTTATTTTTGCGATTCTTTTCATTTCTCTCTCTCTCTCTCTCTCTCTCTCTCTCTCTTTGTGTGTGTGTGTGTGTATGAAATAGAGAGTGAGAGAGGGAGACAGAGAGGCAGCTTATGCTTGTGCTATTTCTGTACTCATTCACTCTCTTATTTATTGTATTTCCTCCGCCTCCACCCTAACGCGTTCTGATTCCCATCTTTTTTTTAGTCCCCCGATGACGTCCACTACGTTTAATAATCACGCACGTGCTTTCTCTTTTTTTTGTTACGGTTTTTTTCTTGCGTCCCTTCGCCGTCTTGTACGAGCACACGTTGTCACACCTACTCCGTCACAACTAGGGGAAACAGTATTAATGGATTTTATATTGTACAAGAGACAACCTGCATATTGGTCGATATATGAAAAAAATATGCATTGCGACACATGCAATGCGAATTAATTCGAGATTGTTCACTATTTTTGGAAATTGCTTTTCAACGAATTGGTTGATTACTCGGACTGCATTTCGTTCAAAATTTTGCAAATAAGATGACACCAATTTAATATAGTTTTTATATTACTGATATACTAGAATGAAATAAAGCTAATGTCTCAAGGTCGCCAGAAGCTACGAAGCTGGGAATCTGCATCCACCTGGACAGTCCCAGAATATAAACACCCCAAGTCTCTCGTACATTTATCATCTGAGCGGGCAATTTAGGGCCGATCATTTTTCACAGGGTGGCTCCCGGATCGCGGGACACCCTTCTCAGGGTGTTATTGGCCGGCCGGCCGAGGACCGACCAACGGACAACCCCCTGGAGCAACCCCAGCGACTTCGAGACTTCAGCCTGACTGATGATCCCGCGGACGACATGTGCTTCCCTGTTTTGTTGCACTCTATATGCTGATGAGGCAACCGATCGACATTGGCTATCGGATCGGCAATGTCACTCGTGACGTCTGACAGCTTCCGGTTTTTCATCCTCTTACCGAATTCCACTTCCTCTTCGCACCCTTTTATATCCATTGGGATTATTTACTGAATGGTCTAAATCCCATGTGATTGAAATAGATTGACTGTTTCTTTGTCAAAGAAAAAAAAAAAAAAGATATTTTGATGAAGATCATCGTGTCAGGTTAGGTTGGGAAACGAGAGAGAGTCCCGTCCAAGGATATCTCACGGATGAAAAGTGTGCGCCCGGAGTGAAATATCCTTGGGGATTCTCCAATTAGGTTCACCCCGTGGATTCACTGTGGCCCAAGGGTGTCAAGATAAAAACACAAGGAAGAGAGCGTTATATAAGAGCAAGAAAGGAAGTGCAGAAGTAACGGCCTGTTAAAGATAAGGAAACGAGGTGTCGCGAGCGCCTACGCCCAAATATCCCTAGCGCGCGCCACGCTCCAAAAATGATTTTGGAAGGGTAGTTTTTCTTGATTCTCCCATAGGGGAAACGCGGAGCCCTTCGAATACCTTTACACTCGATCGCGTATGGCTGACCCTTACGCAAGTTAACCCCCATTTCTAGATTGTCATTTCATGTTATTTCTTTTTCCTACGTAATTTATCCCCACTTTCTTGGAGTTTAAGTGAGACCACAGGCGCTACCACATATGACTAATTAACCCTTAACTACACAGGTCCAACTCTAGGAACACACTTTACAAGGTGAGGCCTGTAAGACCTCAAACTATGGAGCTCGATTGTAGGACTACTAAAACTAATGGAACAGTTCAAAAGTAGAGCTTTACGTCGCTGCTCCCTTAGTTTGAACAAATTTAATGACCAAGTATCAAGTAATAATTGTCTACTAAGTTTTTTCTTTTCTAATTCGTCGAAAATTTACCTAGAGACAAATTCGGCGAGAGGGCTAAACATAAAATTGGTGAGGTCTTTTTGAGACTGCACGTGTATAGTTCAGGGTTAATTTAATATCCATTCACGCTCTACACGTGCCCGCTTATATATGGTATATTAGTTAAATTTGTTCCATTATCTAATGATATTTTTTTTTAATTCTAGCTCCTTTCAAAAAATAAGCACTAAGAACCTCACTGGTCTGTACAATTTCCTTATCGCGGTATCACGGAGGACAACTGGCAGGGCTGGTTATACGCTCCTACGATCTAATCTCGTGGCTGATTTAACTTGTTTCATAACTCTCAGGCCTAATCTCAATCCGCGTATAAACATCCAGTCCCCTCCCTTTGTGCATCTACATTTAATTATCGTACAGTACGCGTAGTAGGTAGCTACGTACAGCAATGTAGCGACATGGCAAAGTATCTACCTACCTACCTACCCGCCATACAGAGTGTAGCTCTTATGTATTCCCATGACGATTGCGCGTGTAAAGTCAAATGGGGATGTTCACAGTCGAGATTGGGATATTGTTAATAAAACTATAGGGCTTATAGATGGGCTTAATTAAGGATTCTCGGACAGGGAATCATTTCACGATTTCACTCTAACCTTTTGGGTACATCTGATTAGTATGGTATACTGGACTTTGTTATATTTAATTTCTTTAAATTACCATTATCACAGGCAGCGTATACTCCGATGCGTTTAAACTTTATGACAATTTTCATGCAAATCGCGTAAACAAGAAAAGTTACATTGTCGTTACGTCCAATTAGGTGTCCTAATGGGTGTAGTTTACCTTAGGTAAAATTTCATGCGGTACCCTAACGTATATACATATACACATACCTGTATATATGTATGCATATAGTACAAAGTAATACCTCCTCCCTACTTCTTGGACCACCATCATCCCTTAGCGTCGTATGAATATCGCGAAGACACCCCTGCTGTCGGTACAGCGACAGCAGTTTAAAGCCAGCAATCATGTTGCATAATACTCCCATTAGATAACATAATCGAAAGTGGATTTATGGTGTAGCTATGGGGGATGAAAAAGTGGCGTACATATATATATATATATGCATATATATTTAGAGCAATATCGAAACTCTCGTAGCAATCCCGAGTCTCAGTGATTCATTTTCATATGAATCTTATCGAAAAGAATTAAAGGCGCGTTTGCAGCGTTCGATTGTCAATGAGTGAAATATGTACTCATATATTCCTATATAGGAGGATCAGTAAAAAATTAAAGGCGGATTCACAATGCTTTATGATAAAGTTTGCCTCGCATGAAATTGATTTTCTCCAACGTTATCGGACAGTGAAAGAAAATACGTACAAGAACAAAAGTTGTGAAGCGACGATGCGACAGCATTGCAATTGGTCCCTGGCGTCCAATCGGTTCTCAAAATTCTTTTAATGGTCCCAGCGTAGCTGCAACCGCCTCGCGACACTTTGTGACTTTTCGCTCTGGCGACAATTCATTTATATGCTAATCGCGAGAAGTCGCCGAGAAAGTTGTAGTCGTCGACTTTGTCGTTGTCTTTTGTCGCAGTCGTGAAGACACTGCGACCGACTGCTCTCCATAAAGCGATCATTCGCGTCTCGCCCCTTTTTACAAGCCCCCAAAATCTCTTTTACTGGGATCTTCACGAGACGGGGTTGGGGTAGAGAGGGAGTGTTACGAAATTTTAGGGTGACTCGAAAATATGTTCCTTTGAAATATAGAGTCGCTCGACTCTACCTACTTTACGGTTTTCTGACGTTGTGCTTCTTTTTATAAAAAAAGCAGACACGAATATATTATGGTACACTATATAAAAATGTGTATCTTTCTTGTGTTACTTTACGAATGCATGCACTGCAATTAAATTACTTTTGTTACGTTTAGTCGCCATCGCGTGTTACTACGCATGATAGGTTCAATAGCCTGGATATACATGTACATAGATATGTGGGCACAGGTATGGATATTCTAGATGTACGTAATTATTTCGTAGCATGTAAAATACATTACACTTTGTTATTTTAAATAGGATAGATAATGGGTGTATATAATATATTATTATACGTATACGGAGTATATTGGAATGTGTTATAGAAGTGCGATGATTGACGATGAGGTATTGCGGTTATTGTGGCTGTAAAAAATAGTAAAGTTTCTTTGCTACATCAATTTCATATTTTCTTAGAGGACATGTACTCTTTTATGTCGATAGATTGAAATTAAGTAGTACGTAAAGACATTCTGGGAGCAGCGAACTACGGAGTGAAAATGCCTCTTTTTTTGACAATAATTATCAATGGACTTAACAGTGGATCCGAGGCTAAATAAATTCGAATTCCTTTTGGTAAAGAAAAAAAAAACTATGCAAAAATTTGGCTCAACGTGTCTTGCGAGACCGTAAAGCGTGCCATTTCAAAAAAATAGATGCACCCCGTATGTCGAAATGACTTTTTAAACTGCAGGGGCGAACGTTACGAGGTACGAGAAGGGATGTGGGAGGGAAGGGGAACGAATGGAGAGGAAGGTGAATGAAAAGAAGGATGAGAAATAGAATCAGAATGGCTATACGAGTCTTCGGACGGGTCGCGAGATTCGAAAGGTAGGGATTTTTGGGGAATGAGGAGAAATGGAAATGAAATGAAGATACAAAAAGAGGAAGAACATGTAGGAAAATAAAGATGTAAAGCAAAGAGAAATCGGACCGAATTAAAACTTTAGACAGAAGGGATGTTTGAAAAAAAAAAATAGGAAAAGTTTGACGTTTTCGACAGTGTGGCTCAAAATTAAATCTCATATTTTCCAAAAAATAAATAAAAAAGTTCTTGTAAGGTCTAAAGATATGGGATTCGATCCTTTGCCACATTTTCCCATTCTTTTTTTTTTTTAAGCGAGCAGGAATTTTTTTAAGCGAACATAAGGAAAAACAGTGGACGAAAAGATGAGAAAGACTAAATGAAAATACCAAAAGTTGCGGGTCTTCTGCCATCGCGAAGATGGCGCCAGCGTCGTTTGGCCATTAAACATTTTCCGGCCGATTTCTCCGGTAGCTCTTTCCGCCGCTTTCTTTATAAAGTAGGGAATATTTATGAAGGAGCTTCGCAGTGAATGATGCATGTACGTATTTCCATGTAATCCACGTAGCACGCGTATTACGTACGTCCACCTATATACTTACAATCTACGACATACGTTCAGCCCATGATAGATATCAGTTTATGTCTCTCATGGCTATACATATACACTGTCGTTGTTACTCAAAAAAGATAAGCGATAACAAAAAAAATCTGTTTTTAACGATAGTGCAGTAAAGAAGTAACAAATATATTTTTTTTATTCATTTCCACATTCAGTCCCCAGTTACCGCGACCGTCTCTATCTATGCAGGGACTATACCTTTTTTTTACAGTTCGTTTGTACCTTCAGTAAATAGATACCGACTCCATTTTCACGGTTATCAGATAGGATCCTTTTCCTAAGCAACTTAAATAGGGCGCCGCCACTTTCTTGTAAGACTTCATTATACAGATTGTTATTATTATACTAGTAAACGACATGCCGCCCGTGTTTCTTTACTAATCCGGTCGTGTGAACTGAGCTTAATGCTCATCTTACACAGCTTGGAATCCAGTTGAATATTGATAACAGTGTACAACTGGTAGACTCGTGAAGAGTGAGTATAGTTGATCGTGAGTCGGGGGTTGTGACCGGACCTTTAGGGATGATCGACATTGGCCTGTGAGTCAGCGTTAATTCTTTCTAGATTCCCCTGCAGTTGATTGGATTTCGTGCGGGTTTCCATGGAGTCCCATACGCGTAGCTAGTAACGTGATCGAACATTATGGAAACTGCTTAGCGATTATCGAGGGAGGTAAGATCTTCGTGACTCAAATTACAACGTATCCACGGTTTCTCCATCGTACGACCAATAATTAAAGTCGCTTAATGAGAATGCGTCTTCGTGACTATGAATGTTTATCGTAAAACAAACTTATGTAATTCGAAGTCCTATGACGTTTCGTACAGTGATATCATCCATGGGGATTGGAATGGGAAAGGTGAGGGGAATCTCGATTTATTTTATTATTCATCGCGATGCCTCTTGTCGCGACGACGACAGTTTCCAGCGAGAGCGACCGCCTTTTTCGCGGACAATTACAGTTACTCGCGTTGATTGTTATTTTTAATAATCAAAGGGAAACGTAGTGTCGGGGGAGGCAAGAAATAATCTATGAATAAATTCCGTAAAGGGGAACAAAGACAAGGATGAATAAACGAAAAGGCCCACGTCTGCTCAGTGTCTTTCCGTATCCACTTATTTTCTTATCCAATACAGATTGGGCCCATTCTCGATCAATCGGTCCCAGTTCTGGATGGAAGAAAGCCGGTGCTCGCTCAGGCGTGCACCAAGTACCGTGAATTCTCACGTAGGACGTACCCCAAGTAAGGGGCCTTATGCCCTCCGAAGACCCATTGACAATCAGAGATACGGGAGCGCATTCAAGAACCAAGAAGAAGGAATTCCTAAAAAGATGGCGGTTCGAAAAATAAACTACCGCGAGAGTCACAAGTCAAGTTTCTATCCGTTGAAAAGTTTGATCGGTAAAACAGAAAAGCGGGTAGAATGGTGTGAAAATGGAATGGCGGCTTCGAAAGGAAATCTCTTTGGCATTTAACGTCTCGACGGGGATGGGGAAGTTGGAGAAAAAAAAATGGTCGTCCTCCACAGTAACCTTTGAGCACGACTGTTGATAATCGTTTAGGACAAGGTTTAATCGGTTCGTATCCGTGACCGCGCTACAATTTCGTAAAAACAAAATGCTAAAAAATGAACCGTTTAAACGATTGCGAGCTGATCCGGAGGATCTGCTGCGAGAAGCTTCCTCAAGCCGTGACGCATTGATTAACGTCGGTTACGAGAATCAACCCAACGAACTCCACGCACTCTGCTCATCTAACCTAACCAGTTATATCTCGCCTATAAATACAATCTCTATAGATATATGGCTTTACATACCTTGTGTATATTTTGCCATATTCCACTAAGTGTATCATACAATAAACTCTATTGAAATCCATAACGACCGACACGATGTGCATTCACAATGGCGACTCTTACTGCCTAGCTAGGTAGGACTGTAAAAGGAGTAAATCGCCGCGGTTTGCCACTTTACTGTCTTACCAACCGTAGCGCTTCTGTAAAGCTTATCGGATACTTGTACTTTTTATGGAGTATTTGTGCCGATTATTATAAAAGCTTACTTAATAGATGAAAAATTCAAAAAACTTGTATTACTCAGGTTCGGTCTATGTATTATTTACTGTATCCACGGCGGTCCACGAGTTGATAATTTTTTTTCTCTTCATTTCGAAAGGCACAAAGTATCTAGCAACTGGCTCACGTCGTTCTTATGTTATTATACGTTATTTAGAAATATATTTTATTTTTCTATTTGAGCATATACTTCCGTATTTTTTCGGAAAGCCTCGTGTGATTTTCTAAGGATTGCATTGTTTTCGAACTGTCAAAAAAAATGCATTAGACTCGTGAACCGACTAAAGATTAAAACCGAAAAATTGATTGAGTTACAGAAGTTGCAGATTGTGACTAACAATAAAAACAGAAGTAATGACGTTGGATCGGAGGCACATCGGCGAGGTACCTTTGTATATATCACAAATGTTTCTCGATGATATAACAGGTTCGGGTGCACGAACCGTGACACTGTCAGGCGATTATCCACGGAGAAGACTTTTCTTGCAGGCCTGAAGAGTGTCGAGTGGGTGGGATAGGAGGGTGAGACGGGTTTACCGAGATCTTCTTGGGCATTGTCTTGAGTCGCCGGTCAGTCTACCACGCCCTGCCCCCACCCCCTAATCATGGTAAATTAATTGAGTCCCAGAGGTCGGCTTAGAAAATCCCCATTCGATTCACCGGCGCGTACAATCTTGAGGAAAAGTAAAAGGAGAAGAGAAAGGTGAAAGAAAAATTTCATTTCTCTCTAGAGAATAATGGATCCCGCGACACAGTGATTTCGTAGACAAAAAGAAAATACATTTCATTTATCGTGGGCGGCTGATTTAAGGTTTGTGTAAAGAATTACACTTGAAAATTCAATGGGAATTGTATCTGGACATAGAAAAATGGCGCGTGCTCTTGCAAATTGAACGGCATCAGCGTGCTAATTGAAACGGTCGCGGATCGTCGGGTGAATCGAATGAAAAGACCCCCTCCCCCTCCCTCCACCCCTTTTCTCATTATGGAAGGAGTCCACTTTGACGCTCTTTCTGTTCCACTTTTTCTTTTACCTCTTCTTTCGTATCTTGTATTTTTCTTGCTTTTCTGCATGGGACCACGAGTAGTTGTCGGCTACGACAAACGCGAATCGCTTATTGAATGCACGATCGATTCCGACTATCTGCTTTTTACTGCTGTCCTTTTGTATCGAGGTACTACCGATGGCCGATCGGAAGTTTGACTCGTGAAAGGGACATTGATCCTTTCCGATTATAAAAATAGCCGTCACTGAAACACCGCGTGAATTAGAGAATAATTTTATGCCACTCGTGCGCCCAGAAGGAATCACTTCCTATGGATGACGGTCATTGTTTGTCTCGCGTGAATCTTTTTTAATTGTGTTTTTCGCATTTTTCTTTTATTTCGAGGAATCGTCATTTTTTCACGTCACACCAGTCATTACTTTAACATTACTCGCGAGTAGTGACTTCTTGTGATTCTTTTCGACCATAGGGAACGCACCGTACAAACCGCCCGTCGGTGAATTCGTTTTGTTCGCTCTTGTACTCGGCTGGTAAGAACGAAATCTGTATTACCGACACTCGCGTGCAGGATGGTTGTACTGCTGGTTGGTAAAGTTCACCATTAGATGGCAGTTCAAACAAAGGACTGAAGCATAGATTCACGAGGTTGCGGACATATATATATATATATGTGTGTGTATATTTTTTTTTATTCATTTTTTCCCTTCATATTAAAAATGGACTCGCACATAGAACTTAATTGCCTGTATCTAGTAATTTTCTCTAGAGAGCTCGGTATTCTCTTCCTTTGGGGGTGTGACGATCAAGGAAGAAAAAGGATCTCGTCAAAATCTGAATGTATTATCGTCTCCTGGTGAGGGCGACCGTGGAAAGTTGCCGGGGCGACAAAAGCTCTCTATCTTGGCTCCTTAAGGCTTTTCTTATTAAGTTCACATTTTCTCATAAAGTGGCATGGTCCCGTGTCCTTTCTAGAATACCAATGAGTATCTCATAGGGAGGACAAAAGTTGGGGTGGAAACTGGGTGGTGTGGATGTTGAGAACACGACGCACCAAAGTGGTGCGGTTGGAGCTTAACAATTAACATCTGTCACATTTCAAGAATTGCCAAAGAATTTAAAAAGGCTTCAAAACGGATTTCAAAACGATTCCCTTCATAAATCCTTTAAAAACGTTCATCCAATGTATTTCCTGCTGACGAGTCTTTCCCCATTGTTCTTCGATATCGAATAGGAAAATACAAAAGGAAAAAGGAAAAGAATAAAAAAAATGGTCCCAAAGTCCCCGAGACTCTTTCAGGCGACGTATTAATCATCGAAGTATCTAAATGACGGGATTCCGATGTATTACCATATAAATGACATCATATTTCTGGTCAGGTTTCCCCAGTTTGTCGGCCGGAGCCTGTGTGATATATGAACGTGGGCATATTGCCGAGGCCACCCACCCACTACATCAACCCCTATCGCTATCGTCTCCTATCACCACTGCCAGATGCTGAGCGTGACCCCGCACACTCCTCCATTAGATTTACTATTTATATTATTTCTTTACTTTTCTTTTTTTTCCTTTCATTTTTCACCTTTGACTTACAGCAGCGAGTCTGAACATTTTATATAATTTTTGTTAATTATTATAACGCGCTACAAGTGTTGCATTGGATTATATTGGACTGCACTTTGTTCTAGAGTTATTTTTCTGCTTTCTTAAGCTTTTGTTATATGTGCAATAATAATTGATGCACTGAATAATCGCCACTTCCATTCTCATTACAACTGGGAATTAATTATTTTTTCCGTGGGCCCGTCGTCCACAACACGCCTTTAAGTGCCCTTGATCTTCCCGGCCCTGAACGGGACGCGCCAACCGCAGTGTAGCCCGTTATTTTATGGGCCGAAATTACACGGCTCTTGTCAAGAATTTGAGAGGATATCAAGAGACGCCATTGCACTTCATCGTTGCCGGCGACACAACTGCATGCAATTTTTTACACGAGAACGCGGCTTTACTTTGGATCCCTTTTACGAACCTTTCTTTTTGTTTCAAATGTCTAATATTCGCTTTGGAAACATTTTTATAGTTTTTGTAAAATTATGATTCACTTTTCAATGAAAAAAGAGACAATAAACTTGATCCTCTAGTTTTGAATGGAATGAATTCTCAATGGACTGCGCATTAACGAGCATGAGTAATCTTTGATACCTACGATCCTACCATGGGTTAGCGGATCGTGAGGTGCTTATTATACCAGGAGTGATTTACCGCGTGTGAACCCACCTTTACGTGGGCGAACCTGCTACACCTGTGCTACCTGGACGCGGAAAAAAGATTATTCAGCTAATTCGTAAATAATAATAAAAAATCTAAGAACGACTGAATTATGGAGATAGCAGAATAATCGCTTCGCAAACAGCTATACTTATACATATAAGAAAAAAAAGTGACCACGTTCCAGTACCAAAAATACAATCGTACCAAGTTCTCCATATTTTAAAATCCTTTAGAAAATGCAAAAAAATAAAGAACGAGTCAAAGTCCCATTTGCCGAAAAAAAAAACATTTTTGTGTAATCGTAACTAAGTATAACCAGAAATGCATGGGACATGCGCGCATGCACGTTGCGGAACATCAGCGAGCGGTCTCGCGAGTATATTTCAATTATTAGAGGGAATTACTCGGAGCGTCCATCATCTCCTATACTTATTTCTACTCAGGAGCGGCACAACTGTAGAAGCCAGAACCAAGTAGTGGGGGAAATAAATAGATACAAATAACGTGTGCGAGAGGGAAGTCCTAGAGAGCAAGAGGAAGAGACGAGATGAGGAGACAGAGAGAGAGAGAGAAAGAGAGAGAGAGAGAGACAGAGAGGAGTAAAAAGAGGAAATATGGAAAAGGAGAGAAGAGAAAAGGGATAAGGGAGAAAAATGGGAGCGGGAAAGGAGAGTGGTGGTCGGAGGGTCTGGGTCTATGGACCCCACGGACCCCACGGACCTCATGGAGATGATCCTATGAGGTTATACGCGAGGAGGCAGGCTGGCATCATCAGAGTGCATCATCAGAGCGGTGAGAAAATAGCCTTCAATTGTGATTACAGGGGCGGCTCGAGAGGGCCCGGCTTCGCTTGGCTGGCTCGCATCTTCTACGCATACCCACACGTGTATATTGGGCCCACGTGTACATATGTGGTATCGAGGATGTTGTGGTCGTGCGATTCCCTCTATATGTAGGTAACTTCGGTACTTGTGTGGGAGGTACCAATTCACGAGGACACCGAGGACCGAATATAATTCCGTCAATTATAATAACTACTGCGAACCGGTCGTGATTCTTTCGATGGACTTATACTCCATTTTGATTCCATAGGAAATTCGTGAAGCGGCACCCTTTTGGCTCGCACTGGATTCTCGTGTAGGATCAATTTTCTTTTTATCTTCAAGGAAACTTTCTTTGAGTTTCGTTTCCTCTTCTTTTCTTGTGCCTTTTTGCAACTCTGGCTGCACACTTTTGGATCTCTTTGCAGGAGCGTTCTGGTGATAGAAAGGGGCGGCTTTGTGGCCACTGATGAAATTATAGCTTTGAGGTACTTTTTACAATTTGTAACCTTCCGGTACTTGTGAAATTTCTACAACAGCCTATGGACGTAGGATTTTCCCACGATGTATTTCTAGTCCAACGATGAATTTATTGATATTGATTCTTTTTTTTATTTATATCTTTTCACGTATACGCATAAATATTCATACTCTGTGGCGTTAGTTAAAAAATTGTTTTACGGCGAATCTCATGTGACAACAACGAATAGTCACGGATCTTTTAGTTTCTATTCCTGCTGTCTTTCTATGACTGCTTTTTATTTTATTTCTCTATTTTTTGATAGTCCCGTGACCGTCATTGGGTCTACCTTGGCGCTAGAAGAGGGCGGTTTGCGGCCACGTGGAATTACACGTCGCGATCTTCCACGTACGTCGTGCGTCCAATTACGTCGAGCAATTCAGCGATCCAGCAATCACGTCGGGAACTCGAGGCAGAGGATGAACCAGAGAGTAACGGGCAATGAGAAGTTGTGCAATGAGTAAGAAAGAGAGAGAGAGAGAGAGAGAGAGAGAGAGAGAGAGGTGAATATTCCGTAATGGACAGTGGATAATTCCATTAAATTTTCACGTTTACATGAAAAGTCACGTTGCTTTTGAAAGGAAGAAAAAACAAAGTAAAATATGCGCGGAAGGACAATCTCTAGGATAATGTAACTACAGTCGTCGTAGAGAAACTTTACGGGCCGTGCAGAATGTTTGAAAATTCCAGGAGAAGGTCTCCGCAAATTTAAGGGTAAAGATTACATAAAGTTTCCAAGTTCTACACGCCCTGTCAGGATCTGTATGAGCACATATGTACCTTAGATAAGGTAGCGTGGTCCCGATGCACTTAGCAAAGGACCGCGTCTAATCTAGTAATGTGCTATCCCGTGGGATCGCATAGGGAATGGATGGGGCGCGAGGTAGACAGGAACGCGGGAAAACTGGGACTTCATTACCGAATCACTCCGTCGGGAGTCATCCACGCCTCGGATCTTCCTGACTCTCCATTTCTGGGTAGGATTGCCGTTCCTATCCCTGAGAGAAACTTTCATAATCATGGGGAAGACGGGAGGGGGGGGGGGCGGGGGCGAGTCCTAAGTATCCAGTTGCAATTTCTGGACCTTTCAATAATATCGCGAAACTCATATGACATTGTCAGATTAATTTTGAAAAATTGTACGATACCTGCGGCTTCCTGCCACAGCGAAATACATTTTATAAACACCCGATCTACTCTTTAAGTATCAGGATTACTATAAAGTACAATTAAGTCTGGTTTTACATAGTGGCGCCATTAGGATGTCGCCAGTCGCGCCCGCTTTACCAACATTCTCTCTTTCCCTTTGTTCAAGCAGGCTAAAAGTTTCGTCTTAATGTCGCCTACAAGCGTTAATGCGTTGCTTAATCCGCGCCTGGGACGCTTCGTGCCGGTGCGAATGTACCAAGAGGGATCACACTTCGGCTCAAGTATCAAAAGTAAAGAAGTATCTGAGTACATTCGAGACGGAGTACATGGAAGTGACATCTAGCGGCTGAATCTGGCAACGAAACAAGATTGAGGAATCGCGTCTGGATTTTATAATTACTCCTTTGGAAAAGCGGAACTATTTCAGCTCGGAAGAAGTATGGGATTTGTCGCGGAGGGTCCAGGTAAACTAGTCTATATATAGTGCGCATGCGTGACTACTCCACCTGTGCTTTCTGACGTCATAAAAGAACTGGATCGACCGCCAATACGACGGACGCTGGGCGGCGCATACTGATTAGTATAAAGCTGAACTGCCAATGCGCTTCTTAGGGTTTTATGACGTTTTCCAATTTTTTGAAAAGTACGAAGAGTTTTCCAAGTGTAAATTTCGGAATGTCACAAATTAATTTTTTAACCACTTTTCGTAACGCTGTGAAAAAATTTAACAGGATAGAAAAGAGAAAAGAGATCTTTGGGATTTTTCTTTACTTTCTAATGGAATACCGATTTCAGGATAGATACCGTGTATGTGTATTGATTTTTTTATAGAAATAGTTGAAACGATAAAAGGCCGATCTATCTTTTTTTCGCTTTTCTACGTGGAAACAATACCGGAAGTGGATTTCGATGGTACTGCGAAATTTCCCTGTTTCATGCTATTCCAATACAGCGGGACACCGCGACGCATACGAATGTCGGCCTTACGAGGATTGAAACGCTTTTCCAGCCATCTCCTAGCTTTTTCAATTCTCCAACGAAACAACAGTTGACTGGATCATCTCCGGCTCCCGGTCATTCCGCACGCCTGCTTTTACTTACTCACGCTTCGTTATATCAATCTATCCTAGGAAGAAGGCAGAGCACAGTGCTGGTACAGTCCTACTATTACCCATAATAGCTATAGTAGTGCTTTATATAAAGCATAATAGAAGTGCCGCTAATAGCACTAAGGAAGTGAGCCTAACACCATGAAAAATAGTCCAAGTCAAATCGCACATGAGAAAACGAATGAAACAGAAATAAACCCACAAAAAATATTAACGTGTCAATAGGCAGAAAATAAAAATTGTAACTATCCAATTAAATTTTTTTAAAAGACCGCCAAAGAGGTTATTACTCAATAAATAATAATCTAATGAACCAATGTTTTTTCTCGATGAAAAAAGAACCGATAATATTATCATAGTACTTGTGGTACTATTATTAAAAACAATAATGAGAGTGGCGTTTTACTAGTAAATATACCGGTAGAGTTGGACGTCGAGTAAAATTATCGTTATTTCCGCAATACGATCAACAGAGGGCAGTGCGATCAGCTAATGAAAAAAGCGCGGGTTAAATTAATTACGCAGGGGGGATCGCGGGCAAACCGCAGTCATAAACAAGTCGGATGATCGGGCCATCATTAGTTGGCTAGGGCCGATAATAATATGCATAGCTGGTTCTCAACTACGTGCCAGTCTGATAGCGCATCTTTTTATACTGAGATACTTGAATAGGTACAACGTATACTATGCCCAAGTGGGTAACAACTGTAACACGAACAGGTTACCAGACGTAAACGATATTTCTCCCTCGATTCACGTATTATAAATGGAGGTAATCGCTTAACGTCAAAAACTTATACCTACACGGTGCACGATAAATTTCAGATTGAAAAACTAAAAACGTGCGGGAAATTGAGAAATTTTAATTATTCGAATGTAAATAAAACTGAAGGTCATTTGTGCCGGCATCAATAAAATTTAATTAAGGACTAAATGTCACGGCGACCAATCACACGTTTGGACTGGGCATTTAATTCTTATTGTTAGTTAAATTTTAACTGATGTCGATACGACTGACCCCGAGTCGGAGAATCGGCTAAAAGAATAATACTGATAATACTCCTTACGGTGATTATACAATGGATATAAGGTGATGGGGTTATAGCGATGCCTGGCTATGGTAAATAGGGATCGAGTAGTACATGATGATGTCAGCATAGTCTCCTCACTCTAAAGTGAGGTTAGGTCGGTATCAATATTGGTATAGTTGAATAAACGTAATTAATGGCATGCCGATACACGAGCGGCGTAAACGTAAACGGAGACGTAAAGAAAGAGAAGGAGAGGGAGAGAAAGAGAGAGAGGGAGAGGGAGAGAGTCACATATGTACCCGTATGCATGTGCGCATAGTGAAAAGACTTCGTGCAAGGACCTGAAGACTCCAGAGACTTCATTGCTGTTTACACTTCGGGTAAACACGAGTGCCGGCTGGCGAGAAAAGAAGCTCTTGACTTCCATGAGCTTTCGAGGATCCATCATTGTTTACGTGAACGATACGAAATTGATTGACGGAATCCACAAGGCCCAAATCGGTACGACTTAGGCACAATGGGTTCGACTCATTAGTCTTTGTGGGTCTTATTATGCCTTTATAATCAGCCCATCTGATTCTAATGATTCTAGTGACATCTCTTCTCCATTAAGTTTACCTACGATCTATACATATTTCTGGCATCGTCCTTAGGCTCCTCTTTCCTCTGTGATTCTATCACCTTCGCCACGTTCAGCACCTCCAGCACCACCTTCGTGTCCATCTCCACCTTCGCTACGAGGTACTCTTGTAAATTGCTTCGACGCACTAATGGCTCGCGGAGTGCCGATACGTTAATGCCTGCGTAAACGCAAGTATCTACCTACCTACCTACCTCTAGGCGCTTTCTATTCCCACGATCCGATCGTATAATTTTGTTTTTCTTTCTCCTTTGTTTTTTACCTGGTTGATGATCCAATCCCATCGATTCTAATGATTGTAAAAGTGCAGCATTTGTTGAGATCTATTATACAATAGAGATGAGGAAAAATCAATTGCGCAGATAACAATTACATACGTTTCGTTTGAATTCTGAATACCTATAAATAGACGATTCGATATGAGTCTTTTTAATGGGATTTGATTTTTGCATTTTAAGGTTAGGAGTTTACGACGTTCGGAAAGTTGGTCGTGATTACTGAAGCGACGGCAGGCGCTAATTGAAACCTCGTAAGGCTGATGAAGCAGTTCGGATGTCCCATAAAACGTCCGAGTATTAATAATGGCGTAATCAATTACAACCCTCTACTGCGGGTCTTCGAGGGCCCAACCCTTCAAGGCCGTAAAGGGTCGTGCAGACGCGGCTCGTCGCGACGTGCTTCGGCCAACTCGTAAAACTCATCTGCGGTCATTCGAGGATGCAATATCGAGAGACTTCGACCTTAGAACGCATTAACGACAAATCGCCATTGTAAAATGCTTTCCGCTATATCGCGCATGATACTGCACCTCGCTATACTGTAATTCAACTAGAACAGCAGTTGACTTAGCGATTATAAATTCTCGTAATTGCAATTAGACAATTTAGAAGAATAAAAACTGAAGACATGGTTCCATTAAAATTTTCTAAAAGTGTTGTTGCTCTCAGAAACAATTTAACTGTGTTCTGTATTGTAGCATTATATATATATATATCCCTCCCGATGGAGATCATGGATCGATCACTGGAATCGGAGTTTTACTAGGAAAGCGGCGGGATCCTCTTAAGGCAGCGCCGCTTCTTGCAGCAGTTCAGACCACGGTCAGCTCTCAAGTCAGCGGCATTAAAGAAGGCAGTCTCTATAAAAGCGTCGTCGTCGTCGTCGTCGTCGTCGTCGGTCTACGCTTCCGCGCGTCTGCCTCTAAGAGTGAAGAATGAACTGCCCGCGACGTGAGGTGACTTCCGGAACGAAAAGGTACTTGATGGAGGAAGAGTTCCTGTGGTTCCATTACGTATCAGTCACTTTATTTGTCAATAATCACTCAAATTAAGGATAAAAATTTATAAAAAGGTCAGCAATGAGAATTGAAATTAAAAATTGATAGCGAACATCGGTAACTCGGATAATGGTACAGCCACCGAACGATTTTTAACAGACTTAAGGGAGGATAAGGGGAGAATTTTCGAAAAAGAGTAAAAGAGAATAAATGCTAAGAGAATCCAAAAGCGTGCCTACAAGATGTATAATGAATTCGTAGCGGTGTGGTATAACCCGGCAACACGCGGTGCAGAAGTAACCTGAGAACTCTGGACCACTGGAGATCCTATCTTCGCTGACATCTACGTTAGCGAGTCAGGGAGCTGAGCAGCGCTGGTGTAACGGGTGTCGGAATTATTCTGGAATATCTTATATCTATATTTTTTAAGGACATTGCTTCGTGCGCAGTAAGAAAACTGAAAACTATTACGGAGATTTGCTGTAGTAACAATTTTATTTCAGAAATGTATGTAGATGTAGCGAATATGAAAAATTAATGAGGATTGTAGGAGCAGCAAATACTTTATATCTTTATTAACGATAACTCATTCAAAAAATATATTATCTATCAGGTGGTAAAAGGCATTCGTGGAGCAATATATAGGTCAAAAGGTGGTTGCAGGTATCTGGTGCAAAACAGACCGGACCACCTCCAGGGCTGCGAGTCTATGAGATTTTATGCAGAGCATCTCTCAGGATATTCACCATAGTTACCTATATTGCCTTGTTGGAAAGACAAGAAAATGAAGAACAAGAAAATCCTAAGACAAACCTCCTCGTCCATTCATTCAGTATCACTTGACATTCATTCAGTGATGTTTCGCGTGTCACTTTGCCACTTCGCGGCCTCCCTCCATTTCACTGCGACTTCTTCTCACTAAAGCAGAAGTGGCCATCTTAAGCGCTGAAGTGGCTTAACTCCCCAGTAGTAATAGAAGAAGAAGAAGAAGAAGAAGAAGAAGCAGCCTTTTCACTCGAGTGGACAAGTGTAAGACGGAACTTCTATCACGCGCGCGATACGGATAATAATACCCACACCTCAAGCGGCGCTTTTCTATTCACTATGCTCTCCGGCCCTGAAGTGCGCTCGAGCATCACAAATATTGACGTCGGCGGCGCGGACGTTCGTTAAACAACTCCTGACCGGAGGACAGGACCTACGTCGGCCAAGTCCACAAGAAGACGAGGAATAAAGAAGAGAAATAATAAAATTCTCAAAGACGAAGACGAAGACGAAGAAGAAGAAGAAGAAGAAGCAGAAGGAGAAGGAGAAGAGGCATCGCCACGCTTGGTCAAGAAATATACGTGCGACTTTCTGTTCTCTTGGACACAGTGCGCATGCGCGTGTCCATGGACATGGACACGTGGTCTAACTTGACCACAGATCCTTCTTGAATTCTCAGAAATGGTCCAGAGTACCTACTAGCTTACAGCATCATTTTGGCAATGGAGATATTTCGTGGTTTTCTTTATTCTTCATTTTCTGTTTAATTTTGTTTCCAAAAACCATGGATCATAACCAGAAGGGAACCGTACGGTAAGAATCGTGCAACCAGATGGTACGAGTGTGCGCTCGAGGTCGCGTGACCTCTGAACGCCGCTAAATCAACAGCGCCGATCTGACTGAGCGGAGCCGAGCAATTATTTGCTTCTAGATTTATGAGTTTGTGAAATACCGCTGGTTCTGTAGCCAGAGGGATTGAATAAATGCGAGAGAAATTGACGGCTGGTGTGAATGAAAGAGACTGTATATACAGAACGGTATAATATCTGTTATATGACGTATACTGTACCGATATAACTACCCTCTGCAATCACTTTGCTTGTCATGACAGGACCTATTCTTGAGTGTACGTTATGACTATACATGTGTATCTAGCCACATATCAATTCAATACAAATTACAAGAATTGATGAGCAGCTAATAAGCAATCGACGGGCAACCATTGCCGATACTTTATAGCAGAAAATAACGGTTTGATCCTTGATTGAAGTACAGGAATAGTCGTAGACTTATCTATGTAAAGGAATTGTGATAAAACTTAAATAGGACTAATCATTTAGCGCCAATTTATTGGATATTTGAAATTGATTTTAGCATACTATATGTATATATATACCATATGTACGTATGTATATATAAACACACAAATGCACACACACACACGCACACGCATTAGCTACAGATCGGGTACTCTTTTTAAATTGTCTTCCAGTGCTCCACGCCTACCAAGGTAATTGCCTCGGTCGCACGCTTCATGCCTAAAGGTGCTGAGACTGGCATTCCTAGCTGGATTTTTAGCGTCGTCGATAATTATCAACGGGCTATTTTGTTCGCTGGTGCTATTTATGGTGTGCCATTATTCGCCATCGATCGGAATTCCGAGGAGATCGAATAGACGCAGCCTGTAGGGTAGGTTGAAACCGTACAGCGCAGTTACATATTACGATGGCATTGAAAACAATTATACGTAAACGTGTATACTATGTAAAGGTACGTAGTTCTGAAATGATGGGAGAAAGGGAACATTTGCCAATTTATAAATTCCGCTTATCAGAAGACTTCTCTGGCTTATATACGTATAATTGTATATACCAAGGTTTATGAACCTTTAAACATTACATCGCAAAAAGCACGGAGAAATCCGTGAATTTTTCGCCACTTATCGGTTAGGCATGATGGATTCGTATCAATTACTCTTAGGCGTATTAGCGTCGATACAGCTGCTCATTATTGGCCGGTTCTGCGTGCCTCGCATGCTACATTGCTTGAGGTTAAACGTTGCTGCCCGAGTGCACAGGTGTCGATGCGTGGCACAGTGTCGACTATAGTGAAATATACTATAGTGTAATAGAGTATAGTGAACTTCAATGTATACAGAAGGTAAGGATGGCATCTGTTCAAAGAGGCATCATCTCGGTCGCCTTGAACGTGCTAGATTCTCATAGGTAGAAAGAATATACATATGGAACGAAAGAAGATGAAGAAAAAGAAAGAATGGAAAGGTCTCGTGCATTTGTATACGTATACACGAGTGTCCGTGTTTTAGGCGGCATATGTTTGTTAGCGCATGTATGCCTTATCTTTATACAGTATGAGATGCGGGGGGGATGAAGCAAGGAACCACCGTTGCCAGTCGAAGGAAAGTGCAGAGTGAGAGAGGGAGGTTCTCCCAAGTTTTTACGGTTTTTTTATGTCGTCTACCGTCTTGGGCGAACCCTCGCTCATCGCTTAAACAAATTAAAGAATCGTCTACCGCCCCCGCTTTATGAGTCCTGCCGGGTACGCAATCCTGAATCTTTAATAACATTCTGACTCGACTGGAATAAAGGACATATTTTCCTGAAGGAATGCACGGGACTTGTTATTGGCGAGACTTCGTGGTAAATGTGTTAATATTTCGCCTATATATATGTACATATGATGCCTCGTGTGTTGTTGTTCATTATTGACGATGTGTTTTGGAGGATATACCTGAAACGCGGGAAAACTCAAACTTTCTTATTTGGCCAATGACAGGTGCAGACACTGACTCAATTGTGTATACATATGTGTACCGATTAGATGCTCTTATCCCATATATATCTTTTGCTTGTGATAAAATGAGGTATTTTGAAAATTCATTTAATTTCATATATCTCGGATGTATTTACTGGTTTTGATTGAGTGAGAAAGATTCGATGAAAAATGAGCATCTTCGTTTGGCAGGACTAATTGAGACGTTGGAAAATTCCGAGATCCTATCAACGTAAGAGAGGTTTATACGAGTAGTCCGATCCTCTTAGGAGTTTATACTGTAGGTAACCGCAGGATTCCGTGCATCGGGTGTGAATAATTGCCTGGGATCTCCCGTATGTGTCCCTTCGACCATTACTTAGCATGGGCCACCCACGTATGGGGCATTAAAATCCCGTTTCTGCGTTTACTGACTATTCCCGAAAATCACGCGATATTTATTGAGCCAATTGAAATCCACGTAAATCAGCCGGAAGAAATGGAAAATTAAACTCTCCTTTCTCTTTTAATTTATCGCAGACAACACTACCTGCCTCAAAACATACACTGAACATTTTAACACGAAAATGTATACGCCAAAGACAGCGCGCGTCGTGTCAGCCAATAATGGATATGAATTTTCTTGCTTGGTACAACTGTTGCGACTAGTGCGTATCTCTCACACCTTGAAGCTTAGAGCTTAGAGCTAGGAGCTTAAAGCTTAACGCAGTACCAGGAAGATCCGTCTGGCGGCGCGTAGAGCTATCCGAATGTCGGCATTTATCAAGCGATGGTGGCTCCCTAGACTAATGAAAGGGCCAAAACAAATAGTATCCCATAGAGTCGCGGAGGTGGCGGGGCGTGGCGGGGAAAAAAGGAACCCCACTCGCGCAGCACCGCGTAAACGTTACAAATTGAAAACTACAATCGAACGTCGGCGGAGATTTGTAATACGAGGCCGGCACCGTGCAATCGGACGCTGATTAATCTGTCCCGTGCTTGCCAGGGGTGTACGTACCATCGCAGCGGGCCCCATACATTCTGACGGATATTTTTCTTTCTGACAGTGGGCGAGTGTGTAAGCGAGCTAGGATCTTAATGTACTTTGCTGTCTGTTTTTTTGTTCCCATAAGTTATCATACAGTTTTACTTTTCCCTTTGGACGACCTCGCGGCACTGAGTGCACAGGGACGTGTCCTCGCGCTTTTCTGACACGTAACGAGACGAATAAACGAGTTTGCCGAGTGACTCTTTTGCTGCCTTGGCCGACGATCAAGTAGGTTATTGCGAAATTCCGACGTTAGTGCGCTCTCGCGGGGAAATATTCAGGATTCGCACTTAATTGGCCAGTCTGGCGACAGGAGCGCTGTAATTGGCGCTGCCCGATCTTCTTGTATCTACAAGAAAATCGTATCGTTACCACTAAAGAATAGCATCAAAGGCACAATAATACATATAGCAATATCTGCATTTCAAATACACACGTACGTTATTCTTGCCAATTGAAAAATATATGTCTACTTTGTACTCTTACAGAGTGAAACAAATGAAATTTCAGCATCTATGCGATAAAAGATGAACAATTATTGGCAAAATATTCTTTCAATCGTATTGTTAGCTTTGACTATTAATAATCCAAAGAAGCCAGGAAGACCCAATCTCTAGAGTATCGGGGCCCGATGTGATGAATAATGTGGGAGCAGGATGCAAACGAGCCCGTAAGAGTCCAGCTGCGTGAACCTAGCGGACATCTCGGTGGGTTTCGAATTCGAGCCTGGCGCGTTCACATGGGGCCATTAGTTTCGCGGCTGGTGTCCGTTCACGAAGGTGGAAGGTACAGCGGTCGGGCCGTTCCGGTGTTTATATTACTCGCACATGATGAACTGCTTGCTGTCCAGCCCCGCGGGCCGCCATGTTAACAGTTTATGTAACCAATTATACGGAGACAAGCGAGAGGAGCTGCGCTATCAGGTTTGATTCGAAAAGACATCACTGGCTGCAGTGTAGGAAATAGAAAAAACGAAATAAGAATATGAACGAATTGAGGTGGATGTGGAATCTAACGGAACGACGGTGGCGCCGCGGTGCGACGAGTTATCGAACTGAAGGATTTCACCGAATGCCGTAGAAAACGGATTTTCATAATACTGTGATAATAAGTTTGCTGGTAAAACAAGTACGCTGCATATTGCAGATGCCGGTGCCGTCGCAGTGACCGAATTTATAACTGAAAACTGGATGGTTGTATAAAATCTTATAACGAGATTATTACAGGAATGAGTTTGCTTGGATATGAAGAAAACCGGAACATTCGTTGGTGATTGTGCAAGAGGTCAAGTGTCACGATTTCGTGAATCCAGTTTTCGTGTCTCGTATATCCAGTTGCGAAATTGAACAACGCAGTTGGATCCGTATAAAACGGTGAATAAGAAACTGGATCTTTGAAGAAGTAGATTATTCTCCCTATTATTTTTATTCGACGTGTGAAAATTTCATGGATAAAATTGCAAATTGTTTATATTGTAGAAACATAAAATGTCCGCGAGGAACCTGAGCTACAACGACGCGTGTATGATGAACGATCTCGTGTGTACGAGCCTGTGTGACTCGTCTGTACACACAAAAGTAGAGTCCACAGCTGGGTACAGTACAGGGCTCGTAAGTAACTTTAACATATCCGAGGTTAGCGATGCTTCTTAATAACAGTTTATTATAAAGTAATAGCATAATCTATAGTCGGTCCACGAGTTCGATGTGTCTATTTGACAGATCGAAAACAGTGCAGCCTCTAGTAAGCCATACGTGGCCCTGAATAGAATTTTTCTTACAAACTATTTATGTCTATGATTTCCAATTGAATTTTAATGTTATTATCTTATTTGAGGATATATTTGTATTACTTGGTGGAAGCCCACGTGTGATTTGTTGAGGATTACACTGTTTGCGACTTAACCTTGCAGTGGACAAGTTTATTTCTTGGCATTGGAAATTATTCCTCAATATTATCCGCACCGTTGATACGATAGGCCGTATGTATGCTAGAAGTAGAAGTGGTAGGTAGTCGCGTGGTAAAGTGCACGTTATTATTCAATACCGTAAAGCTTATGGCAACACGTTCAGTTGTAAATTGCTATTAGTTGTATAATTCATAAAAGAGCCTATTAATCTTGTTGATACTAAACATTGATACGAGAATATATAGCAGCTTTGCTGTAACTTGCTCAGGCAGTATGTTAAATTATATAAAACGTCATTGCACTTGTTTACTATTTCTATACGGTTTTACCTATTAAAGTTCACTTTCTAATGACACTTACAATATAATTCTCGGTCATGCGGTTAATTACTGCGTCTAATTAGCTACGTGAAAGTATATCTTGAAGAATGATCTTCCACCCGACGAATCATAAAAAACGTTCAGCATCCGCAAATTCAGTCTGCAACACTATACTGTCGCAGGCCTGCACTAATATGGGTAATGGAGTAAGTACTAGGAGTAATTAGGGGTTAATTGAGGTACCATTGGGGATTAGTAACCGGCGGCAAGGGATGGGTCTTCTATTTACCGGAAGGTGTAATGGCCGAGTACTGTACTCTACGTAAGAGTAAGGAGTAATAATAAGAGTATCATAGGGGTAGGTTTCGAAGGGCTGATTCATCAGTTGCCTAGAGTACGAGGCCTTCGGGGCTGGGGTTTTAGGGGCGAGCCAGCTCGCTTATTGCTCCCCGAGTGGCCGCAAAACGAAGTTTGATCAAATTCTACTGCGCCGCATAAAACTGACCGTCCGGCCGGCCCTTTCCTACTGGCCGGGTTATGGCCGCGATAAATGATTCATCCGCACCTACGATACTACCGTGCGATTCGATAGCCAGTTTCAGAAATACACGGGGACCTTTTCACCCCCCTGGCCGCCCCTCCTTTCCTCCAAGCGTCATTATGCCCTATCCGACATAACCCTGCAGTACACTCGCCAGCCCTCACTTGGGCTGCATCGCCTGACTCCTTTTATTCCGCTTAGCCCTCATTCCTATCACTTTTTTTCGATTTGGCCGTACCTACCCCTAGCCCCCTTATGCTACCCGTAAGAGTTCTGGAGGACGAGGGTCATCTCGAGCCTTTTACGAGCCACCCCTTAAGCCGATCGCACCGCCGTCATGAATTTGATAACAATCATGGCGATCTCAGATCGAGATACTGTAATGGGCTGGGATGAATCTTATTGTTAGTAGCCATTACCTTGAAACTGTCTTTTTATTCTGGTCCTTGTGGACATTTTTGTGGTTTTCAAATGTTTGTTGGATAGGCACAGCTGTACGACTAGCATGTTCATTCGTACCTATTTATCGATAGCTACCTGGTAAGTTTCTGGGCATATTTAAATATTGGAAAATTTTCAATAAAATCTTTGGTTTCTGTACAAAAGTAATAAAAGAACGATAGCGGGATTCTGGTGGAAGACGATGGCAGTCGAATGGTTTGATGGTTTCGCTGCAGTATGGATATTGACCAGGGGGTGGTTGTGGTCCTCGTGATGTTGGGGGTTGCGAAATGCACGCGCATGGTACTTTGTGGATATTGTTTTCAATAAGGCAAGGCATCAATCAGGGGTCGGGCTTGTCGCCATAGGACAATAGGGGACCGCAAGATGTCCTGAATGTGGCGACCTCTGACCATCCTGAGGGCCCAGGATCACCGGACTGACCATCTCTTTTGCATAATGACCTTATCCTCAAAACCACCCTTATTCTACGCTCACCCTTAACCTTAGCAATCCCTTCGAAACCAGCCGGCCCATCTAATACGCAACCACGTTTCACGTTCCAATAGTCCAAGAGGCACAATAATACGTATACACCGCTGCTACTGAGTAGATTTCCATGTACGACCGAATCTCCTTGAATTTCATAAATAAGAATACACATGGCGGAATCACGTAATCCATGGAAACGCATCGAATTAAATCTCCCTTCGCGCCCTTCATCTATTTTATGTGAAAATACATATTTTTCATTTATTATTACATTCGACGACTTCTTCCTTACCCTTTCACTTTCTTTCTTGAAAGATTTAAAAAACTCTTTGAAAATGGAGGGATTTTCAAAGGGCTTCTTTTAATTGTCAATGGAACCGGGAATCCATTAAGAATTATTACTTGGCAATTGGTGCATAGGAAAATTACAGACCAACATCAAAATTACTGACAGTCTATACATATATATATATATATATGATTCAAATGTCCTGGTTCGCGCCATCCTTTCTTCTTGCGAAATAGGGTAGTCTTATTTAAATGTCAAAGGAATTGTTTGATTATTTACTATGCAAATGGAATTGTTTAAGATGAACCTAACTCGATACAAGGGCGGCTTTTCGGTTGTCGGGTTAACCCCAGGCCGTTGGGAGGGGGGTTCACTTCCTTCCCGTTAATTGGATTAAGAAGCCGGATTGAGGAGCGATCCTCCTTCGGGGCAACTTTCATCTCCTACTTCCTACCCCCTGTCCTATACACCCCTTCTCACACTTTCTCACATAGCTATACAGTATTATGTAGGGTCCCACGCCCTACTGTCACTTTAATTACGCTACTGATGGCGAAGCGTGTCGCAATAACCTCGACGGACTTTACGTTGCATACAATTATTATTATTATTGTTATTACTATTGTTACTATTATTATGATACTTGCTCACTCTGAAATTCTCTTTAGTCGTAGATACCCGACTACTGACCTAGTAGGTATAAATGTATTGCAAGATAGCTATATATATGTATATACACATGTACATGCACAGGCCATGGATAAATTACTTCAGCTCATCGTAAGAGACGCTGCTCTTGCAATTTATTCGCATCGCACGCTTTGTCGCATTAATTGCTCTGTACGGTCGTTCATTAGTTCCATCGAGATAAGTATAGAGGGACACCTTGTAGAGGGTGGAAAGTATAGGCCTGAGGTTAGGGCCCAAGAGTGGCAGGTTTATTAAAATTATAAATTGTTGGGTCCGCTCCTGATTGCGTTGCTGAATATTCATACTTTCAAAAATTCTGAGCGAATGATAATTTTGTTAATTATTTTTTTTTAATCGGTATTCTAAAATTTTCGAGCTATTCTCTAACGATAAGGATTTTTAAAACTAGAAATACATATATTTAAAGTGGAAATTTTAAACTACAATACTCTAGGGTCGAAGCGTCGCCCCATTTTAAGCATTTTCCACTGAAAGGCAGTGTAGTGATGAGAGAGATAGAGAGCGAGGAATAGAGTGAGAGAGACACGTGGGGGTGAGAAGTACAGTAACTGAAGTGGAATTAGAAGCAGAAGGAAGGAAGGAGAGAAAGAGCACTCGCTCCAATCTGCCGCCTGGAATTTGCATACATAAGCTATTAAGCAGCTCTTTTCATTTCCGCCCGTTTATGACAGTTTAGTTAGAATAATGTTTTACACGATTGCCCTGAGAACAATTCGACCCCTCACCCTCTCGTTAGCCACTCTCTTGCTTCCACCCCCCCCCCCTCTCTCTGCCTCTCTTTCTCTCTATTACTCGCCCTTAGGTATAACCTTATAGCGAGACTCCCGCCCTTACCGCCTTCTGATTAATGCTTTGACTATTTTATCTCGAGTATTTCATTCTCGGACTGACTAGCCTTACTGTGCTAATATTCTAGTTATTGTGCTAGTCGACTGAAATCTTCTTATTCGTTGAGGTTAAATCGTCCAGACTTCCGGAACTTGATAATTTCACTAAACTTCCTGCGCGAGATATTACCGAGAGAATATCGTATTGTAGTGTTGATAGTATAATAATAATTTTACGCACTGATATAGAACATATGGACCGAGGGGCGAGAGGAGATGAGGTGAAAGCACCGTACTTTTTATTCGATGGGTTTTTGTCGAGAAAGCGTAGAGGCAAAAAATGTGAAGACGGAAAAAAATAGAGAAATGTTGTAAAAAGCTGAGAGAGAGAGAGAGAGAGAGAGAGAGAGAGAGAGAGAGAGAGAGAGAGAGAGAGAGAGAGAGAGAGAGAGAGA